>PRKT01000026.1:2548322-2597942 GCA_003671525.1 Saccostrea glomerata
AATGAACAGACACTGCATTACTAAGTCAAAAGGGGCATAACTCTGTCAAAAATGGCATGATCGCAATCAAAACAGAATTTGGACTAGAGATCTTTATGATAAAGCTGTATACCAAATTTCATTTCAATATGTGTAACAGTGAAACCACTGTAAAGAAAATGAATGGAAACTGATTGTGGACCGACAGACCAACTGACCGACATACAGCAGAAAAGCAATATGCTCTGCCTTCTTAGAAAGGTGGGGGGGCATAATTATAAATTATTAAATTATGAACTAACAAAAGGGAGAGGAAAAATTATTGCAAGAATACAATCCCATTTTTCTGACACCTGAGTTTATTACATAACATTTTGTAGCTTGTCATAAGTGTACAGTACTTTATCTTACCCATAACAATAATTGACAAGGGATTACATGTGCTAGTACTACATACATAACACCTGTTTGATTTCATGACTTCACATATCCTTCCCTCCCCAAAAAAAATCTGTTGATATACATTGGAGCAATTGAATGTGCTTATAATGTTAAAATAGTAACTATGAAAAGTCTTTAGAATATCACAGACCTGAAGCTTCCATTTGATCTAGATATATGCATGCAGAGAAATGTAGTGAAATCAAATGAGAAAGTATTTCCTGTTTTATGCTCTACATGCATGTCTATAACATACAAAATGCTGTTTTAAAAATATCTCAGGTTATTTTTTAAGATGCAAATAATAAAGTTTAGGTTCATAATCCAAATGTGAAACTTTTACACATTTATTGTAGAAAATTAAGAACTATTAGATATTGAATTTGGAATGTGAATTATTCAAGGAAATTAATGTCTTAATCTGGGTACAAAGACTAAAAGTGCTTTTTCTTTGGAAATTCTAAATACAATTCCATAGTTGAGTTGTCATTTCAATTATATAATGATATTCAGAAACCATCCTTATTAACTCACTTTAATGTAATTTAATTTTTTTTATTATTTTGTAACTTTTTAATGTAACTTATAATTTTTTGAACAGGTTTTCCTAGTTTACACAGTCAGGGATATATATGTTTCACGTATTTCCTGAATTTTAGGAAATACATGAAATTACTATTCTGCTTAGGGAATACTTGTATTTACTAATTTCAGTTAGGAAATACACGTAATTACTGAACTTTTCAATACTTTTTACACATATTTACTGACTGTGTTTTCGTGGGATAATTTAAAAGTTGAATCATAAAATATGAATACATGACAGTGTAATCAGAGTTCATATCAGTGAGCATACCATATGTGAATAAATGATATTTGAAATAAACTTTTATTTCTGTATAAATTTTGAAAATGTATTATTTGTAAATATTAACTTAAAATATAATTATACTCTGCTTTCATTTTTACTGGAATGTGTTTTTCTATATCACAATTAACATACATGTACTTTAACTAACTTTCAATTATTTTAGATATTTTTATCTAAAAAACTAAAATCGCTTACTGGCATTTCTTAATTTATTATAAATTCATACAATGCTACAGTTTTTGACAGTAAATTTAAACCCTGCAGCATCTTATTTACAAATAAAACCATTTTTATGCTGTCTACTCAAAAATGCAGCAAACCACCCACCCCCTCCCCTTATATAATACACATAATGTAACGAAATTAAATTCAGATATTAAAATTTAAATTTGAGGAATTTTTCACCCTTACAATTTTAATAGTTCAAAATAAAAAAAAACCAAATTGAGTTTGAATTAACTGAAAATTGCAAAACATATCTATTTTACCATAACTTTAAAGATGTGAAACACGAATAAACAGAAGTACCCCTAATATCAACATTTACAATTCGTACATTTTTTTAATAAATGTTATAATAAAAATTATTTAAAAACTATTTCAAATACATTATTCTGATGCTTAATGATCTAAATTCATAGCTTCTTTAGAAATATTTTTGAAATGTGAATATTAGAAACTTCATTTTACATAAGAAGTACAATAAAGCAGTTCAATATTAATGATTAACGTCAGATTTGTAGAAACAATTCTTATCAAGTGCTGCTTAAAACAAGAATTTTAATAATTGTATGTTTACTGAATATTTTAAAGGATATGCATATATTATTCATCCTGCTTTGTTCAGTAAAAACGTGAAAAATTGGTTAAAATTTTCAGTAAATACACGAATTTACTAGCTATTCAGTAATTACATGTGTTTCCTAAAACAGCCAGTAAATACATGTATTTACTGAATGTTTTAGGAAATACATGAAATTCCTGATTTCACATATTTACTGTAACATATACATGTGTGTGTCCATATGCCTTAGGTTATTAGTTAATTAGGGTATATAATTATCCCTCTTGTAATGTGCTCACCATGACATGTCAAGCTGACCCTCCCACCTAATGTGAATTATACACAAACCTAAATCTGGCAACTGACCTCCCCACTGCCTCTTTATTGCTGTAGCTGTCAGGTCTGTTAGTTATCAATCTGTGTGGAAAGCACTTCAGAGAACCCTGCTTTTGTGGTGAACATGGTGAATGGACACACAAAATGATTAATTTTTTAGCTTTTGGAGCAAGGACGAGAAAAAGATTTTTATTAGAGGTATTAACTTTTTTTTAAAAATTGAAAATGACAGTACTCTATAGTTTATATTTCAAACAATATGTCTTAATACTGGAAGTGTCAATTGACTTTCAGATAAATAAACGTGGTGAAATGTTTGTTCTATTTAATGTATTGACCTATATTTGAAAATATAAAGGGAGTTTGTAATCAAAGGCTCATTGAGAACTTAGGACACTTAACATAAGTTGTCAATGTCTCCAAAACTTACATAACATATTTCAATCTATACATTATGTATAAATATTCTATGTTTAATCTTAAAATACCGTGAATTTAATTCTACCCAGCTAGCCTTTATTTCATTCCTGGACCAGTAAATTGATGTAACAGCGGCCAAGATTGATATAAGATTTATGACTCAGTATTGGTTTAAAGGAAAGTTATCGGTGGTCACTATGACTTTGTACAAGTTTGTTATAAAAGAAGGATTAATAACTACAAGCTGTTACAGTATTGTCCCGATATTACTCCCATCAAATGTCCCCTCCACTGGTAAGTAGAAAACACAGAAATTTATGTGTTAAAATTAATCAAGCTTCTTTGATCTTCACTTGTACTCTTTTTATTTCTTTTTGTTGTGCCTTTTTAAAAGTCACAAGAAGGATGAGGGGATATATTAACTTTTGATAGGATGTACCGGTATATGGGTTCTAAAAGGGGGAACTAATATTTTTCTTAAAAATACAATAACATCCTTATTTGCATAATACGTACTATACTGATATAATATCAGTTTTAAAGTGACTTTTGGTTGATGAAGCTTCTTTACCATACTGTCCAGCTGTGAGGTCTGGACTGGTCTCTGTCGCCCTCCGGGTAATAACTGGGTGTGTGTTACCTCTACAGAGAAACTAGGGAACCAGCTGACATACCGTGACCCTGTCAATAATTAAACGTTAATTGTTTCAATTCCTTACTGATATATTTCCAATGGACTTGATAAATATATACATTAAACAAATATGATTTTCATAAGTTTGAATAAGTCTTTCACAATGAAATTTTAACACTTTTGTGTATATAAAATCTGTCATTTTGATCTGACACATGATGGTTTGTTAGTACTGATGATTGCCTATATAGATAAACACTCAATGTGTATCATTCTTTTCAAATGTTAGTTTAATAGGCAAAGTGCTTAAACAGTTGATAGAGTTGTTCATGCAAAAAACCAATAATAAACCTTTCTTTCTACCCTACCTTTAACTGTTAACTATGTATGAACCAGATTTAATAATAAATTCAATTCATTGATAAATTTTGATCATAAACTTGATAAACTATTTTAAAGCAATTATTAATCTATGAAAGTATGAAAAAAAAAATATGCATACCATCAAAATGGAAGAAATGATTGGTGAACTGGTTCTGTGGCTGTTGTTGAGGGGGCTGGGGTGGGGCAGCACCACGCTCGTCTGGGACAGTCAGATTGGGGTCCACCTGAGGCCCCTCATTGAGGGACATTCTGCAGGTGGGACAGGAGGTGTCTTGTTCTAACCAGGACCTCAGACAGGAACTGAAAATAAATAAATTCTTTCATTAAGCAGTTATATCTGATTCAATGCCTTTTTGGAAAATATTGATTACAAGCAACAATGTCCGAAGATCACACTTGCTTCAGAAAGCTTTTTCATGATTAATTTATAAGTGGTTAATATGTATTTACTTAAAGTTGGGATAAAGTCAAAAGGTGTTTTCCATTTGGACAATTTTGTGTCAATTTTTCTTAATATAATGAATAATGTTGAATGAACCCAATGAATATGACATTTTGTAAACAAACTATGCAGGGTGATGTCCTAAAAGTGTGATCAGTGACACAATATACTATATGTGTATGTATTCCATGGTCAGATGATCAAGAAAAGATTGCAATGATCATGATGATTGAACACTATATATACAAGATAGAAAACATTGCAAATTCAGGCACATAGTAACATTTTTAAAAGCCAGGTTCAGTCAAAAAAAAAATTTAACAAAAATATTTAACAAATTTAACCTATAAGTTATGTCCCTGTTTTATAAATATAACCATGAAAACAGTAAAATTTGATAGGAAAAAATTAAATATCAGTGACTTTTTTTTTTTAATTATTATTTTCCCAACAATTAAAATCCACTTACTGAAACTTTTAATTTTAATCTTTTATCATAAAATGTTAAAATAATTATCATTTAAGGGGGAAGCAAAAGACCATTGTCACTATTTAATGGTAAACACTTCAATAGACAATCTCTCAATTTGACATATGTTAGTCAAGACATTTACTCAAATAATAAATCAGGACGCCAAGCCAAAGATTTACAGTTAAAAGTAATTATTTTAAAAACTCACACAAAAAGCAATTAAAGGCTTTTAGCTTTTATGCCTTGAGCTACAAACAACCAATATAGGTACAGTCTTTAAGTAATCTGTAATTACAGATAGTTATGCAATTAAATTGGAAAGTGTAACCTTTATGTGGTATGTTATGCTATTAAGATCTCACACTCAAGGGAGAAACTCCCAAACAAGCTGCAGGCTAACTGGAGCATGTATAAGTATAGGGGTCACAGAGTAACAGGAGTTATTTATAAATTGCAGCGGGAAAACTGACCTACATGCCCAGGAACTCTGACCATGTTTATCTATGCAGTAAATGAGTAACAGCCATCCCATGCACTGACCTACAGAATAATTGTGTTCACCAATTGTTGTGTGTTCACTGAGTGGATTATTATTCATTTAAAAGGTATAGTTTTTCTTACAGTATTATTTATAAACATTTATTGTTTATTTATGTTGCATCTATACATATGTATTATCTTATTTTCTGTTTTCTTTATCTTTTTATGCATGTGCGTGCCTGCAAGTGGAGGGGGAATAATTGTACTTAAAGTCTAATATGATAATTAATAGAATCAACATTTTATATTATAGTCCTATACATTCATATAATTAAAATATAATGTGAATTTTAAAAATCAGATTTGTTTTTATGATGCTGAGAATAAAAGAATCTTGTAGGATTTGAATTGGGTCATTATATGTTATATGCCATCACTCTGTGTAAAATTATTTAAAAAAAATATTTTTAGTGAGAGTAACCAGCTGAAAGAAAACAGATGATGGAAGAACATACCAAAAGAAATAACATGAATACATCACAAGAATCTGACAGCAACACAGAAGACTCTATCGGTGAAGCATTAAAGAATCTTCTATCACTAGCCCAAATGTTACAGGAGAAAACTTCACCTCAAAAGTCGTCCCCTACAAAACCAAGCCACACAGTTCCGTTAGAGAGCCACCCTAGTACTCCACAACAGGAGATAAACAGCAGAACCAGCCAGACAGTGTCTAGAGATGTTTCCCCTGCAGCTCAACCTGTAGGGAGAATGTCTAAGACACAGACGCCATCATCCAACATGGGCGCCACCCAGCGAAGTCAGACCAAAGGTACACACTATCCATGTTTAACCTGCTGGAAGCATGGCATCCAACCATCTAGCTTATGCGTACATAACCAGACTAACGGGACTGGTATGTCTACTACATCAAAAGGATTACTCAGTTTAACAAATCATGTATATTGTACAAGTCATCTTTATATTGTTATATATACACAATATACAACTACTTTTCCCGTGTCAGCAAACTATAGTCAGATTTTGATGCTGAAAGCCATAAAATTACTAGCTTTTTATAGAGTAAAACTATGTAGAGTCTTTTCTCCCTTGAAATTTCCTGTCAGGCATTTAGTACATAAGTATATAGCAAAATAATCAAATAGCCAAATTAAAACCCAATATTTTATTAAAAATCAATTAAAGAAAAACTACTAAAGCATTAGGAGAGGGTTAAAATAGACTCCATCTGCTGCCTAATCCAATTCATTTGTTACCCTCAACACCTTACTGTTACAGAGAATTTTACTGAGGATTCAATTTCAGCATTATTTAAGAGGGTGCTGAGATTGCTAAAATTTAATCTTCTTAAAAGAATTAATAGTAGCTCAGTTGCATAGTATAGAAAATAGGTTCTTTAATAAGCATTTTGAAATCACTAAAATTACTTCTTTCTAAAATTATATACCAATTTTTAAGCATGATTTACTTAATTTGTGTCTTGCTTACATTTACACTCCACAATATTTAGATACACTTAAGTAAATTAGAAGAAAATCATATACTATAAAATTTCTTCACAAATACAATGTAAAGATTAGCTAAATGAGTTGAAATAAATTTCAAGTTGATTTTCTCAGAGACTGTCACCTCTAAACTTTTATCAGAATCTACGGTTTTACAATTCTTGCAAATAATACCTTATACAAGTGCTAAATTTAAAAATATACTTTTCTGTTTAAATGATTCCTTAATTAAATTATCCTCCTAAACATCCCATTTAAATTCAGGAGGTGGCACATTGGTTAGAGCATCTGCTCTAAAGTCGCAGAGTAAGGAGTTGATCCTTACGTTATGGTATCGAATCCCACTGTGGGATGTGGAGACTGGTCCTTCAGATGTGACTGTTTTAACCGAGGTCCCATGTTGCAGTAGGTGCTGGCACGAAAAAGATCCCTCCCTGCTCAATGGCCCTGAGTGCCGAGTATTGGACAAAATTTGTAGCTCTCCCCTGGCAAGTGGTGGCATCTCCATATGATTGAAAAATTTTAAGGGACGTTAAACAACATACATTTAATCAATCAATCAATTCAAAAGTGATTGTTGTGCACTATATTTTGTCTGCAACATGTGCTCCATTATCAATTCATATCAATTTAGGCTCCAGGTTTGAAGCTTTATGAGTGAAATGAGCAACACCTTTTGGTCACCCTAGAGACCTAGATCTGAATTGATGACAACAAAAACATTAGCTTTAAAAATGATCAAGTGAAAAACTGGTCAAAAAATTAAAATGTAAAAATAAACTAAAAGGACAAACTTCTTTGAAGGGATGTTATTTGAGCAAAAGTTCTATTGACAAAATACAGAAGGAAAGTTTCAAAGGCATGTTACCCCTCTATTCCCTATCCTGTAATACCCGGTAATTAAAGTATAATTATTTGGTTGTCACAGCTACCTCCAAAGGAAATTTGGACAGAAAGCACAAAATTACTGGACAGAAAACACTGAATCACTGTTATTTATTAGACTGGCAATATTTCCATTGACAGACATAAATGGGCAATAATGGTCATCAATCAAGATCACTTGACATGTTTATGTTCATGGGTAGTTAACCTTTCACCTTTATACCTTTTATCTAACAGTCATTAAGTAAGAAATGTTTGCTACTCATATCCAATGAGAAGAGATAGACTAGTGACAAAGTAGTTTAAGGATCTTATAAAATATGTACCCCGGTAATACACAATGTGACATGATACTAGTATGACAATGGGTGACATTTTACCCTTTGACCTAAAAAAATGTCATTCACAAGACAATAGTGTTTACTTTACCAATCTGCATAGAACAGACATGACCTAAATGATTTAATTAAGCAGGATTTTTAAAATCTTTAATATGCATAGCATAATATTGATATTGACCTCAGACAGAGAAAATGACAGCGACCTCGCAGGCTCGGTCGCTATCACTTTTTGTGTCCTTGGTCAATATCAATTGCCATGAGTCCTTATAACCACATATTGACCTACACTGAAGTCCATAATTGTATAATAGTTGACACAGTTCACACTTATACATGGCAGCAACCAAATATTTTATTTGACACTGCTAATCATTTTACCTCTGTCAAGATTGCCAAAATTCAAAAATTTTAGAATGAGAACTTTAAAATATCGTGCTGAATTCTATGTGAAAGCTTTGTGATTGGAACTTATACTCCGTACCTGGATACCTGGATGATTCCATATGTAGCTGTAATGAGTTGTTTTCTACTAAAAAAATGTAGTGGTAAAGACTGGTCGAAAATTTGAAGAAATGTAGTGGTATTGAGTTGACATTTTTGGTGATGTAGCGGTAATGTTGACCTCCCGGCTTTAAAATAAGTAAGCCTCAATTAAAATGTGCCAGTTTGTTCAACAACTTTTACATCTTGACCTGGCTGAATGAACCACCATGCCATTGTGTAAGGCAGTCTGAATCACCCTTATGTTTGTGTTAAGCTAATACTTGGAAGTAAAAGCAAATGTCTGGATGGTGCAGACTAGTTGAAAACATGGACTTTACAACCTAATTTTTTTTACCTGGCTTTTAAAAAAGAATTCATCAAAATATTGGTAAACACATGTAAATATCACATTCTTGGATCCAAAACTAAATTCTGCTATATATCTGAACAGAATCATCACTGACTGATATATTCAGAAACAAAGCTCATCGTACTTTAATTGTAATTTCATACCTTTTGACTCCTCAATTAACAGCTCTAAATTTCATTCAAATAAGTACACATATACGACATTCCAAAATCCATTTAACAGGGAACATACAAATATGCTTGAAATGAATTTCGAAAAGTATGGCATCCAAACAATATGGAAAAACATTTCACTATTTGTTCACAGAAGTCCTTGTATACTGTAAATCAACTTTTATTCATATGTGAGAAATATTCATGAGTTCTGTGACTTTAGCAATGTGTGATCTAAAGCTTTGTCTATTCAAACACAAAATGTGCCTATCAGCATCCAAGTGTCAGATTAGACAGGGTTAACTGTATTTAAACTCTATGTTTATTTGTTACATATAAATTTACTGTAATGTTTGCATTATTGCAAATTTTTTAGATACTGTAGAAGTACTTTTTTCCACGTGGTATTAATTAACTCTATGTACGCGGTCTCAACTTTTCCCCAAAAATTTGTCCCATTGAACTTAATATAAATATAAGGCATATATAGAGAGTCTTAGAATATCCGTGTAATTTTCTACCAGCAGATTGAACAGAAATAAAGATTCCGCGGAATTATGACCCCGTGGAAAAAAGTACATCTACAGTAGTTTGAAATTTTGCACGGCATTGATATACTTGTATCTGACTAACTTTAAACTCCTAACTTGAGAAAACACTGCATATTTCCTATAAGAACAAGAGTGAGCACTGAACATGATAAGTTAAGAGCTTGGTTCACTTAATGTTTAATTTAAAAGAGTCATGTCTATTGATAAATTGATAGTCAAATTAAGTCAAGTTGCTTTTGATTTTGGTATAAAAAGAAAAGACCTAGTATATGCTTTCATTACTCTTAAGAAACTTCTAACTTCATGTATTGAAAAACTGACTTTCATGAAATTGCTATGCTGTTTAATTTTACAGAATATTAGGGAATTTGGGTATAATGAGATTGAAAAAAATTTGGTCAATTCTTGGGGGGGGGGGGGGGGGGTATAAAAATGCATGACATCATGATAAAAATAAAATAATTTGAAAAAGACTCTTTTACACGATATTACCACATATCCACATGATATTTCTATGATTGGCAATTGCATTGAAATAGTGCATTCATTACAAAAACAAACAAGGACTTAATATTGAACCTTTCTCTTTAACTAAATTAATTGATGACACAGAGTTTTATTATTAAGCATTAAGGCTTATCATGCAGCAACACTTGCAAGAGAGTACTTTATATTAGGAATCATATCCTATTTGTGTTGTCCTTTTTTTTAATTGATGAAAGAGCAAAAAAAAAAACCTGTACATAGTTTTTTTTTTTTAAAAAGTGTTTCAATTGATGTTTATTAGCCTTGAATTATAACTTTATATGAACTTTATATCATATGATGTATCTGTACTTTATTATTTCTAAACACTATTGTATATACATACACATACAGTTACACTTCAATATCTCAAACTTTGATATTTTGAAACCATTGAAATATTACACACAGAAATGAGTAAAAAGCCCAAACTTCTTTTACTTTTTTTAACCTGATATATTGAATAATTAGATATCTCAATTTTTTGGTCTTATCAGGTTTGAGATAGTAAGGTTTGACTGTATAGATACTGAATGGGTTTGCACAACAAACTACATATTAGAACATTAATTTTCTTGACCTCTTTGGTTCACTGTGGAACATTTAGTAAGGTTACCCATTTTACCTTTCAGGTCACCAGACAAGAACAGAGGACCAAGAACGAATGAAGACTTATTATTCAACAAACCAACAAGCACTACCAAACCCTACAATTCATGAGAGGAACAAATTCAATGCAACAGTCAATAGATATTCTCACCAGAGAATTCACAGTCACCCTTATAATAGTGCTGCATCAGTACCAATGGCAACAAATGTGACTGGAAGTGCCCCACAGAGCAGAGATAAGAATGTTACAAGAAAGTACAATGTGCCACATACAAATGATTATTCACAGCCTAGGAGGAACAGAAATGTGGCAGGACAAAATCCTTCTGCAATGGGAGATACCAGTGACAAACTGAATGCCACTAAAAATCAATCAGTGATGAATGTTGGTAGAAATGTGTCAAATTTAAACATTCTTAGCTCTGTACGTCAATCACAGACAGGAATGGTAGATTCTAGGGTAGATTCTAGGTCTAAATATGAATCCCCTCAGGTTCAACCTGGAAGTTCTGGACACAACCTCTGTAACAGTAGTCACAGTACATCTTCACTTGATACTGCTCACTCAAATAACTCACAAACTATAAACTCACAGAAAGCACTCCCAGAAAAACAAATGAACCAATCACATAAGCTAGATAGCAAGCAGCAGCAACAATCACATACTCAGACTCATTCAAAAACAACACAACACAAGCAGTGTAGCAAATTGATGCAAAATGAGAAATACACAAAAAATAAAACACAAATGGAGGCTAACATCAGCACCACACAACATACTAAAAGCAGTTTGAATAGGGAAAACAAACATGCAAAATCACATAAATTAAATCAACATGTTAGTGGTCTCAAGTCCAGTACAAATATGAATGAGAAAACTTCTGCATCAAGTAACCTGAAACTAAAATCCACTGGTAGTGCTAAAAATGCAGACGAGAGGAACAAATCTGAAAGTGCTCCAAAGTCATGTGAAGACTCTAAGAGTAGTGCTCGATACCCACCTGGCATTGAAAAAACTTTACAAGTGATTGCAAATAATATCAAGAACAATACAGAACAGAACAAAGAAACAAAGACACCATCATTACCTAAGAAACGATCATCCTCCAAATCTAAAAAGAAGGATTCTGTGCCTCTTATAACCAATTTGGCTAAAGATGAAAAATCCGATTCCACCTCTAAAAGCCAACAAAGTAAGCAAAGCAGTCACACTCAAGAAAGAAAACATGGCCAAAATATTGCCATTGAAACCAAAAATAACTGTGCATCTAAAGAAACATGCCAGGAAGGAGGAGAAAAACAGAAGACTGAAAAAACTGTGCAAAGAAAAAAATCAGAAGAAGCAAAAGAGCCTCTTAAACGTTTTTCCTTTGGAGATTCAAACACCCCCAAACAAAAAGACCCAGCTAAGTCAAGCATCAGAATTTCATTGGAAGATCTTGTGTCTTGTACTGACGATCAATCAGAACAGACTGATAAGAAAGATCATCAAAGTGTTTCATTGGGGAATGAAGAAGCAACAAAGCAAAAACATTCTGCTGAAAATAAGGGGTTAGATGAAGATCTGCCTATGCTTGTGAGAAGCAGAAGACACTCAGCGAAACAATGTACAAGTCATTATAATGCAAACACTTCTACAACTGATAACCAAGTGACCATTAGAAATTCCTCTCCAAAAGCTAAGGATACTGAGAGTAATGGACACAAAATACACAAAAGCACCAATGAAATTTCAAAGCTTCAAGATATCTCATCAACTGAAGATAAAGATACGAAAAACACAGCAACCCAAAGTGAACCCATTCAACAGAATATCACATCAAAGAAAGACAATTCAGTTGAAAGTGAAGTGAAGATACCTGGAGAAAAAGGTTCTAATTTTGATAATTCAACTGAAATTCAAGCAAATGCTCACTGTAAATTTCTGAACTTTCTAACAAGAGCAGAAAGCATGAAAAAGAACTTCAAGCCTGATTGTATGAATGCTTCAAAATCCAACAAGCAGCTTAGCACTCCAGTGAACCATCAAAATGATGCGGTCGCTACAGAAACAGGAAATATGGGAAAGGAACAAATTACAACTCCACAGATAAATAAAACATCAGAAGTCAAATCAATGGAGAAAGGTGATTCAAATATTAACAGTAAACTGAAAACAGAAAGTGATCAATTCTCCACAAAGAACTTTGAAAAGCCACATAATGTTCAGCCTTTGATGTTAACAAACATTAAGGAGGAACCAGAGTGGGAAATGGACTGTACCAGTGTACCAGATGGATCCTCAAAGGGTCAAATGAAGGAGAACTGCAGTGAAAAGATCAACAATAACAAAGAAGACAGCAATCGAAACATCTGGGAAAATCTTCAACTCCATGATGAAGCAAACTCCAATGGAATATTGAAGAGAACAGGACTGGATGTTTTACTAACTCAGAAAAGTCACACAACAAAAGGAAATTCAAAGGGAAAAGTATCACAGAAAAACTTTTCAAATGAAAAAGGAAAGACATGGCAGCAACTGATGAATCCAAGTGGAACGCTGAACATTGAAATACCTACAAACCCTGGACTGATGCCGATAAGAATCAAAACAGAGCCAGTATCTCCTCCTGTTACCATTAATAATCAAAATACATCCCTTGTAACTGAAAATGCTTTGTTACCTACCAATAATAGACAACAAAATAACCCAAAAGTAAAAGACCAGCAAGTTGGCAATGCTTATAATAACAAAGGTGACAGCACAACAAAAACCCAGCACTCTAGAGACTCAAAACCATCACCAATTCAACAAAATAAAGACAATGTTCCACAGATTTGTGTAAAACAAGAACCAGTAGAGCATGCTTTTCCTTCTCCAGATGTCATTAAGCAAAATACTGCTTCAAACAAACGTACTGAGATCCTTACAGAAGCACAAAAATCCAGTTCTGTACCAGTAAGACAAGAGAAGAAAATTTCAACAGAAACACCAGCTCACGTCATGGAAAGTTCAGGAATTTTACACAAAAAAGGCCCTTCTTCTAGAGTATCAACCTGTCTGGAAACTACAAAAGCAAGAGTAGCAGAATGTGATGAACAGAGAGAAAACGATCCAAAGGCAAATGAAAATATGAATGAACAATCGAAAGTGAAAGACAAGAATAATTGCTTTGATGCTTCCTCTGCTACAAAAAGAGTGAAAACAAAGATTTCTCCAATAAAATTCATATCGGATTCAGATGAAAAAGAAACTTGTGGACCAACAAAATCAAATGTTGTAAACCAGAAGGTTAACACCAGCACCTGCAAGACAAAAGTAAATGATACAGGAAATAGAGCTACAACTTCTCAAAACTTAGGCAATTCTTTGTCCGTATCCATCCCATCCATAAAAGCAATCCACACAAGCCAAAAGAACACTAATAAAAGAAAAGTGATTGTAGGAGACACATTTATACAACAAAAGATCTCGCCAACTTCTACAGACAAAAATACCTTGGCAATATCCAGAGAAGACAAAAACAAATCCGTCACTTCCTGTGAAGCAGGAAGTTTAACATCTAAAGACACTATTGGTAAAAATCCTGTTCAATCAGACAAAGAGGCAAAGAAATCAATCTCAAGTGTTGTAGCTCCTGTTAGTGTGAAAGAGAAGATAATTGAAAGACAGAAAAAGGTAGCAAGACAGACAAGAGAACAATCGGTCGCACGCCAGATAGTTCGAAAGAGAATTACAGCAACACCAGCAAGATCGTTCAAGACACCAATAAAGTCAACTCAATCGGAAAAACCAATGAAAGAAAACAACAAATCAACCACAAAAACTACTGAGGTTAAAAGTAACCAGTCACAAAATTTATCTACAAAACAGAAGGAAAAGCTATTGTCCAAAAACGCTAAAACAGAGACAACAGGTACAAGCAAAGAAAAGGACACAACATTAAGAAAACCAACAAAACTAAATGAGGAAAAAGAAAATCAGAGAACATCAGAGAAGACCAATTTAACTCGTAGAAGATGGAGTCCCAGAAATAATGACTTGAAATCAAGGAGTGATAAATGTAGTTGTTTACGATGTAGACAACAAAGGGATATAACTCAAAGACATTCCAATAGCTACAAAGAAAAATCTCCAGAAAGCAGATTTACAAGTCAATACAAACCAAATTACAGGTATGATACAGCAGCCAATGATAAAAACAGGTCCAGAGACACAAGATCAGATAAAAGTTACTATTATGACAGTGGATATAGGGAACCTGACATAAATGATAGGTATCGTAAATACAACTCTCCTCCTATGTCACAAGGCAGTTGGAGTTCAAGCTACGATTCCTTCCGAAGAGGTAGATCTCCAACTTACAGATCTCCATCTCCAGACTACAGATGGAGGTCACCAAGAGGCAGATCTATATCACCTTTTAGAAGTGAAATGTCTCCCAGAAGGTCCAGATCACCACTCTATCGAACACGATCACCTTTCCAAAGGTATCGGTCTCCTTATCACAGATCAAGATCTCCGATGCCAAGGTCAAGATCACCAATTCACAGATCAAGGTCTCCTATATTCAGGTCAAGGTCTCCAGAGTGTAGAAAATACAGATCTCCCAAGAATGATGCCCGGTCAAAACGGATCATCTCACCTCCACATTCTAACTCCTCCATGGATTCTCTACTTGAGAATTTCGTGAAAGGTACAACCAAAGAGTCAAATGACAAAGAACAGTGTTTTTCAACATCAGTACAACAATTTGGACAGGATTCCTTCACACCTAGAGAACTACCAAAAGCTCAACAACAGGTGTTGAAACAAAACAAACTCGAACAGCCGCCAACAAATAATGCCCCAGTCGCAAAGAAAATGCAGGCAATGACAGTAAAACCAAATATGACAGAAGTTGGCTCAGCTTTGGAAACAAGTCTCTCTAGTTCAGCAAGCCTAAACAAGAACAATCAAAGTCAGCTGAAGACAACACAAATTAAAAAAACAGAACATATAAGGCAATCTAACCTAATTCAAATTGATACAACTTCATTTCAAGTCAATAAATCCAATGTTACCTCATTAAAACCAACTGAACCAAATCAAATGCCAACTATTTCAAGTAATAAGAAGGCTACAGAGTTGGAATCAAATGACAAATTGAAAAGAGTGTTGGTAAGAAAAAAGCAAAGAAATCAACGTAGAAGGGAGAAAAAAAAAGTGAGAAAAAAATTTCTACTGGAAACATCAGGCACAAAGTCAAAAAACTTGGAAAAATTTACAAATGATGGAGAGAAGAAAACAGTTGAGGTGGAAAAACAAAGTCTTGATGAGGCTGCAGAGCAGAAAGTTAAGAATGCAGAAGAACAGAACATGAAAGGTCAAACAATAAAAAGCAAACAAGATGAAACCGAAAATAAGCACATTGACAAGGAAAATGAAGCAGTTAAACAAAGCAAGGAGGAAAAAACACATACTCTGAAGCAGATGGAGTTTGCAATTGAACCTAAGGCAAATAAGGAAATGATACATGTGCCCTGTAAACAGAATAAAAAAATTACTGAAAGGGAAAAGTCGTCAGAAAAAGAAAAGCAAGTGGAAACAAACAACATGATGAATATTACTGAGAAGTCATTAGAAAAAAAGAAGCAAACAGCAACAGGAACTGTGCTGAATATTACCAAGATGTCATCAGAAAAAGAAGTAAAACAAACAGCAACAGAAGATAAATTGAGAATTACCAGGAAGAAGTCACCAGAAAACAGACAACAGGCAACAATGGCAACAGACAACACATTGAATACTAATATTACCATATTGAAATCATCAGAAAAGGAAAAGCAAATGGAAACAGACGACACATTGATGATAAATGATGTTAAATGCACAACAAAGGAAGCAAACAAGACTGACCAATCAAAACTCCATACATCAGAGAGTGTTCAAACAGTTGTTATAGGCACTGAAAGTGCAAAGCTAAAGAAGGCGACATCAGAAGAAGTACCAAGTAATAAACAACCTGAGAAAGAGACAAGAAAAGCTCCCCTTAAAGAAGACACTTTAGTGTTCAAGGCAAAAGAAAAATGCAGTAACCCAATCAACCCTACCACCAGTGAGTACGTTGATATTAACCTAAAGAACATGACACACATATACATTTGTGATGGCCGACAAGTGTGCAATGCATTTAACATGTCAACTTTTACTGGCATTGGCTGTCCAGGAACATGTAACCAGCTCCATCTGTCTCTACCTATCTACAATCCACATTCAAAGATCAATATGAGTATTCCACAAATGGAAGAGTTGGCAGATGTGCTGAAAGACACAAAGGGAAATGTGTGCTTCTTTAATTTGTCACAGAAAATGATATGTAACAATTTCAACTCAGAAGAGGGTTGCATGAACAAGAACTGTTTTATGATTCACACATCATTCTATGAAATTTTCAATGCATATTTCATCAAAAAACTGAATGTGAGAAAAACCCCAAGGTATGTGAAACGACAGTCTTCTTTGACAGAACAATGTAAAACCAAACCTCCCTTTGAGAGTGATCTTAAGTGTAAGATCAGACAGCATCCAAAAGAAAGGGTATCAGAGCCTCATGATCATGTAAAAGACACTGATGTTCAAGTAAAAGATGTACAGAAAGTTTGCAAATTAAATGTTAAAGAAAACTGTACCAATGAAAAAGAGACATCAAACAACAAAAGCTCTTTGGAGAAGTTGCAAAAAGCACAGCCAATAAAGGATCAGCAAAGACGGGGGCAAAATAAAATCAGTGGCACAAGTTCAAAGCAACTAACTCCTAATGACAGAAGTGGGAAGAACCAGGAAGATACGTCTTATGAGGAACAAGGCAAAACTTCTTTTTCCATGGCAAATAAACCAGAAGAGACAATAGAAATTGACAGAAGTGAAAGAATAAAGACAAACCAGCCTGAAAATAATGATGATCTTGTCACTGTTATCAATGTGAAATCTCCTTGGAGGATTTGCAGATTTTTCAATACTGCCAGAGGATGTAGAAGGTGGAAGTGTCCATATCAGCATGTACAGAATCAGCCATTGAGGTCTGTAAAAAGCAATATGAAATCCAATCTCAAGAATTCAACTTCATATGAGAGCCCATCTACAAAAAAAAAGAAGAATTACCCAAGAAGATTTTCCAGCAAGTACAGAGAAGCATAGTCATCCAGCAGCAAAGAAAATGAAGACCAAATTATCAGAAATAAGCAAAGGTAGTGAAAAACAGACAAAAGACAAGATTTGTGGAAAAATTATTAGGCAAAAAGTAAAACAGGAAACAAGAGCTTTTCAAAACACTGAAAACCCAGTGATGAAGATCAATGCTAATGCCGAAACAAACAAAGCTTGTGAAGTAAAAAATCCCATAACTGAAACAGTTAATAAACCACAATCAAATGCATCAAAATCATCTGAAAGCAATGCAATAAAGGAAGCTAACTCTGGCTTGCGCGAGTTGGCTACTAGTTTAAAAGACAACAATGGGAACAACAATCAGAAGAGCACTGTTTCAGCTTCAGCAACCTCTAACTACCCACCATACAGAAAAAGAAAACTACAGAGCAATTTTCAAGACAGGGCAGCAAAAATGCCCAGACAAAGCAGGATACCCAACAGGCAAGCACTACTTTCAAGACAAAGGAGATTTATGACCAGAAATAGTTCATTTTCTCACAACCAGAACCACTACAATTCTGACACTTCAGATTGGAGATTCGAACAGTCTGAGAGCTACAGGGTACCAGACAGGAGATTTGAACATTCTCAAAACTATAGGGAGCCAGAGTGGAGACTAGAACATTCTCAAAACTATAGGGAGCGGAGGTTGTGTCCTGATTTTAACACCCAGTGGGATTGTCCCCTCACAAATTGGGAATGTCCATACATTCATGACTATGCTGAAGACATTCACTTCTCTTAATGTGCTATTCATGTTTATCAAAGAAAAAACTTTTGTCAATTTACATATAATTAACATGTTGTGTTCTATTAAAAAAGTTACTTGTGCTTGAAGATATTACGAGTAAAGCAAACTGTTAAAAACTTACTGAAAGCTTTCTCTATGTGACGTAAAAATCACTGTAATCACCTTTATAGGCTTATAATAATATAACAGATATATGGTTGAGAAACATAATTTTTATTTTACATGTAAAGAGACAGTGACTAAGTCTTGAAAATTTATAGTCTACGAGGGGTTATCAAAAAGTTCGTGGACTAGCGACATAAAATTAAAACCGCTTTAAGCACATCAATGAATTTTTAAATATCTAGTAAGCATCTTATTTCTCTCTATAGAATAAACCACAAATCATAAATTTTTTTGTAATAAATTAGTAATGTTTTTGTAAGCAATGGTATGTCCAGGCAGCGCAACATCATTTAATAAGTTTTTTTCGACCTAAGTGTAACTGAGAAAAACTCTTTTGATATGAACATTTGACATCCAAATATCCGTTAATTCAGGTATGTGTTGGGACATTATTGTTCCATAAAATATGGAATTTTTACCTCATTCTAGGAGTTTTATGAAAATTTATCGTAAATTTTACATGGAGTGTCCAAGCAAATAAGGCCTTGAAAATGATGTCAAAAAGTGGGAGGGGTTTCCTTTTCCAACATTCTATAAAGTTTTGCCAATGAAAAACTGGTTTAGACCTAGAAAATTTTTTAATTGGCTGAGGAGAAATGAAATGCATCCAGAATACTTGTTTTTTTCATGCCAAAAGAGAGTCGGAGAGAAAAGGGATGCACAAGTAATGTCGATTTGTAGTCAATGTGTGAAAAATCATTCACGTCAAAAAATGACGTCGATCATGTGTTGTAGAAATTAAGCTCCAAAAAGCACAATATGTTTGCAGCATCAAGCAAGGATCTCTCCAAATGTATAAATCCATTTGAAATATTATATGCATTGAAATCTGCTCTTCATGACATTGTAAAATCATATGAATAAGATGGATTTAAGTCCTTATTTAGCTCCAGGGAATCTTATGAAAATTAGTTTAAGAAGTAGACGAAGTGGACATTGAAAAACAATGACGTTGTCGGACGTCACGAAACTAAACGGTGACGGCGCCAGGTGATCAAATAATGTCAATTTTATTTATCATAATTTGGCAGCAAATAAACGTATCAAGCTAAAAATTTCAACAATTCTTCATTTATTGTTGTTTTATGTTCCTTATAAATTTTGAAAGCACAGACTACATAGCATTAATTTTATAGACTTAGTCCACGAACTTTTTGATAACCCCTCGTACTTAATATTAGGTGGAGATCAAATTTGTGTTTTCAATTGTTACTTACCCTGTCTAATATAAGATATCAAAAGTATATCAATTACAAACCTATAACTCCCCAATTTTAGGTACTTGCATGTAATCTTTCTTGGTTTAAATAAATAATAAAGATGTCAAATTATGACAAATTTTTTTTAATTGATTGTAGTATTTCTCGTAATAGAAAAATAATTCAATAAAACATATCAAGAGAGGGTCTTAGTTATGATGCCAACAGTCCAGATATAAAGATAAAAAATCTCTTATTTATGCACTTGAATTTCAAATTCCAGGAATTCTTGATCTTTTGAAGTTCCAGGGACCTTAAAAAATTTCAAGAGGTATAGGGTTTGAGGGATTGAAAAAGAAAACTACTTATTTTTTACTGGCAACTCATTTAATTTCAAACAACAAAGATATAGTATCTTATCAATACAAAAAAATCTTTCAGTATAAACATTTGTTTAAATTTCATGGCAATGTATAGTTAGAATTCCATGCCAAAAGTGTGAATAGTACGCTGATCTCTCCCTTGTTCACTGGGTCCTACATCTGATTGTTCAGTATCTATATTCAGTTATCGAGTTTTGCATTTAGTTCAACAGTTGTCTTACTGTGATTGCATAGCAATAGAACTCAGAAGTTTGTAATTTATAAAAAAAAGAATGTGACATGCCTCGAAAATTTAATTCTTTTAAAAATCTATGATCTGACATTTTTGGGGGGGTCAAATTTGACATCTTCTAGACATGCAGAGATATACATGTGTGAGACGTAGTTGTCCCTCCGAGCTTTGGTGGATACTAGCCACTCAGGATGATAAAGGACTGAGGTCAAAACAGCAGTGTGATATTCAATTGTCTGCCATGTAGGCAAAAAATTGACATGATAGGATTCATATGATGATTATTTGTCTGGGATAATTGTAAAGTGCATACTTATGAAACAAATGTCCACATGGCAGTTTTCTTGCCACCTCCATCCTCTCCCAGCACACAGCACAGTTATCATTGTGACCCTGTAATTCTTCTTTGGTAGCCATTGGAAATCTGAATAGTTTTGTGAAAAAATTAAAACTGATAAAAAAAAAAATTGTACATTCAATTATCATGACATGGTGTGTATGGCCTGAATACAGAATGATATACATCTGATAATGCAGGACATACACAAATCTAACATTTTCATTTTCCAGAAACGCTTTTGCTATGGAAGCAACCATGCAAGGGGAGGTGATGCAATGAGATACATTATTTACAATTTTCTTCCTTTAAAACTGAATAAATTTTTAGTGTCCTTATTGATTTTCATCTCCAAGGCAGTTTACATGTATTTCAAATATTGTATTTTAATTTGTAGAATTAGTATTACCTTGCTTCCATATTTTGTACAACTCTTCTGTAATTCTTATGTCGATTAATCCTTCTTTTGAATTCATAAAATAGATATCTCAGCTGCATACAAATTACAAGACTGGCCATGCTCAAGAAGATATTTCCCCACAGCTAAAAAAAAATACAGGAAATTATGTTAAATTAGGACAAATAAATTATTTCCATGTCAAAGAAAATTGGAATCTACAAAAATTTTTCTTCTCTACAAAGAATTTTTTTCTTTGCAAGTATTTCTTGAAAATGAACTGGAAATTTTTATAAATTTTGGTCAGCTTTTAATTAAATTCTAAATTGTCTAACCAACATATGAAGATGATGTGCAAAATCAACAGCTAAATAAGCCAACTCAAATCCCAGTTCTGTGTAATAGATATAAATAGACTTGTTCTCCCAGACACTGGCAACAGTCATGTCCCACAAGTGGATCACATATCTAAAACAAAGGAAACAGCCTTGGTATAATAATCTTCTAAAAGAGTAATACTTAATTTAGCATAACAAATTTTTTTTAAATTTTTTTTTAATTCCTGATATATTGCTTGGTATTAATTCCTTAAAAAAAATATGACAGAAGCATTTCTTTAGAATGTTATAAAAAATATTTAATTATATGATAAAGATGATATGAATGTGGAATGATCCTTCAAAAGCGTGAAGAAAATCTCCATTCCAATTTTATATATTATTCAAAGACAGAACTAAATCAATGTATTATTTTATAATCCATGTTTGTTATGTACAGTCAAACCTCATAAAACTTCAGTTATAAAAATCTTTGAAATATCCAAAGAATCAAGATAAAGAGGTCAAAATACATAAATAAAAGGTTGTTGGTCCTTCTAATTCACTTCAAGTTTTAAGTTTAATCTATAAAGGGGCATAACTCTTGAAACTGAATTGCATGTAAAAACTCAGAAAGTGCTACAGACTGCTAACTCACTTTGATTTATCCCTGTTACTAGATATACTGTTATTTAAAAGATAACCAAGTTTGACTGTATATAGATTTTGCTCTGTTTCAGACTCTAATCAATGTCTATATAATGCACATTACATATTCACATCTAATTACCTTACTACAACATAGAGGGCCCTAATCCCCAACAGAAGGCACTCTGCAGCTAAGAAGGCAAAAATAGTGGGACCTGTCTGAAGCCCAACATATCCACTTAGAAACAGTAATGCAAAGCTACATAGCAGGATGACAAACAATAGGCCCAGCAGCTTAATGTGGATACCCCGGGCAGCTATAGGTGAAAAGGACAGCTGAAATGTAAAAATATATCACATATCTCACAGTCCTCAGTAATAAATGACATTTCATTGCAAGACTTCATCCTATATACTTCACATCTCTTTTTTTCTCTATTTTATATTTTTATCACAAAATTTCAAAAATATTCTTTCATACATTTTTCAATGGAAGAACCTGAGTGACTTACATTTTCCCATTGGAACACCTGTGTGACTATAATATATTTTCTAATCTAAGCACTTCTATGACTTACATATTCGAAGCGGTCTTTGGAGAGCTGAGTGAGGAGATTGAAGAAGCCGAGGATGGTGAACCACGCCACCCAGGACACCACCTCCTCCAGGGTCTGAACATTCAACACCCCAAATATAAAGATAAACTTGTAGAACAGGAAGTTCCAAAACTTGTCTTTCAAATGCTGAAAAAATATTGTGAAAAAATAAATGCTAGATAAGCAATTTTTGTCATTATGAATTTTGTAGAAATATTTTGGAAAAATACTTGCTTATATGAACAAAAAGCCATTGGAAGGCCTTAATAATCATCTTACCATAATACAATCCTTGAAAGGACCCATGGAATGTTAAATTATTTTATATATTTAACTCAGTTTCACAAGTTTTAAGAAGGAAGCACTCTTGCTCATCATTACTACATACATGCACTAAGATTTTTTTCTAAATACCTAGGAGCATAGAAGTTTTTCAGAGAGTTTATATGACCCCTGATGCAGACACACTTCATTTTTATGCAAAACTCTAATGTTAATCTCTATACACAAACATATAAACTCAGTCATACCTGTTCTTCTGAGACTCTTAGCTCCCCAAACACAAGCTTTTGAATTGCTTTTCCAAGAAGTATTAAACAGCAGTATGCAGAGTTAACTAAAATCTGGAAAAACATGGAATGAATTAAGTTAATTTGGTAACATTGTATACTGTAATATTTTTTTTGAAGTTTGACTCAAATATAAATATCACATTATTAATAAACAATATCAAGTACATATATGTACTTGATAATGTTTATCAATAATATAATGGTTTGGGCTATAGATATTGGCCTGGATAGCTCAGTTGGTAGAGCACCTGACAGGAGATAAAGGGGGTTCTTGGGTTCTACTCCCGGTCCATGCAGTCATTGACATTCATTTTCTCCCTTCCTGTTACAGATATGCCGTTGACTATACACCCCTGGAATTGCAGGTGAAAGTCATGCCAGGGGGTAATAAGACCTTGGGTTGTGTCTTCTAGGGCAAAGACAATTTAAGGAGGGAGCAGTGTAATGGTTTAGGCTGTGGATATCGGCCTGGATTGTTCAGTTGGGAGAGCACCTGACTGGAGATACAGGGGTCCCGGGTTCACTGTTCCCAGTCCAACCTTACATTTCCAGCCTTCCTGTTACAATATGTAGGGGAAGTGTTCATGTGGGAAATACTATAACTGTGACTTTGCTGATGACATGGCTGTTTTAATTTTTATCTAGAATTTCTGGGGGGGAAAAGTTTTTATATAAATAACGTAATTACCCAGACACACCACACCTCTGTGGTCAAAATATGGAACATATTCCAATGTACAGTGTCATATGGAAGGGTCATATTGACCCCCTCTGATGATTCTGTCAGCACTTCCTCATTTTCCACTGGTTCAACGGTCACCCCATCACCAAAATCAACCGCCAGAGTGTCAAAAGTAGTCACCGTATGATATGCATAGTACAATGCCACAGACAAAACGAGGACAGAAACTGAGGTGTAAGTCTGTAAACTAGGAAGGGGTAACCTCTCCAGTAAAATCACCGGCATAATTAACTGTTTACTAAATCCAAGAAATTGTACGAATAAAGATACTGTCGGCTAAAGGTGCGTTACAACATAAAATGGTGTTTACTTTCTTATTTCATGGTTGACAATGACGAAACTTCCGGGAGTTTTCGAATGTATGGAAGAACGCTCCAGACATAAACAGCGATGTTGAAATATTTCTGCGCCTAAAATTTAACTTAAATATTTAAAGTTACATGTTATTTTTGAATTAGAAATACCAGTGCCTTACCAAGATGCTGCAACATCTTAGATTAGCCTGTGTTAAAATTCCAAATATGCCGAAGGTTCAATTTACTACAAAGTTCTATAGGGGCCTATTGTCGAAACGACAAGCAACCGTTTTTAGTTTGATGATGGCACCGCTGAAAATCCTAGTTGGTAGGTTATTATTATTTCTTTTAACTGTTTTGCAATGCGAGTGGCAGGTTTTTTGCTTAATTTATATGTTGAGACGCAGCAAAATAAGATCCAAACATAACATCTCTTATATTTCTCTGTACGAATGCACTAACCAGTTAACCCGAGATTCCTCTGACACTGATAGACTATATTCCCTAAAGCTTTATAATCTCGGGTAAAGAGCATTCAAAAACTGCAGAGTTGTTACAACCTCATTTCAAATGTATGTTTTATGGTAGATCTATAGGGCCTATTTTGAATTGCAGTTACAAAGATAAGGGAATTTGTTTCGTCTGCAAAATAGAATGATTCTTCTTAATTACCCAGTTTCTATCTTGCTGTGTGTGTCCATCTGTTTGTTAAGCAGTTTTTAGATAAGAGGTCAACGTTTTGACCATGTATTGCTGAGCAATAATGTCTCTGTGTAAATTGCATAATTATGACCTCCTGACATTTCATCTTGACCTTGACATACTATTCAAAGTAATTCTTAGATCCAACACAAAGAGTTTATGAAAGAAATTTGAAAGATGCACTGAAAGTTTGTTCTATTTAGCATAAACCTGAACACTTTTATCATAAGACACAAGTTGTTTATTATAAGACACGTGTTACAGTGTAAAGTTATACAGCAATGACCTTGAACTTCTTTTCAAAATTTATTGTTTGAAAGGTAATAATTTTTAATGTGTACTATATTTTGAGATGTTGGGCTTTACAATCTAATTTTTAAAGTCATGAGTAAAGGGAGTAAATATTTTATTATAATTAAGTTAAGTCACTTGTACAGTAATCACAATTATGCAAAATATTAGAAGATCCAAGGGTTGGGCCAAACAATATCTTTTTCTTTCCAAGCTAAGCCTGCTAGTTTGAAAAAAAATCATGCTATATTTTGGTGGAAATCTTATGGAAAAAGCTATAGGGAAAGAAATACTGTAAACATATTACATTTGGCTGTGTATTCTTTTTAGTGCTTTTGGTGGAAAGAGACTTCCGCTAATTCAAATACAACGCTAAATATTTTGTACTTATATACATACTTAAGAACATTAGGAGGTGCGCTAAATCAGATCTATGCTAACTTGTTCAAAACTCAATTCCCGCCAAATATTGTACACGCGAAATATAATACATTTACAGTAACAGGATTTAAAGTATATTGACCAAGTACAGTAGCTTAATTGGTGGAGTAAAAGCACAGATTAGAGAAATCTTGCACTCCTTTCCTAGTCTGATTTACACTTCTCCCCATCTATTGCAAAAATAATTCCCATAATCAAACTGTGCAAACAAAAATGAAAGAGAGAGAATTGCTAAAAGAATATATTTAATAATTTCTAAGTACTATTTTTCAGACTATTCTTAAGTTTGTTTGTTTCAGATTTATGTTAATCTGACCCAAAATTTTAAAGAAACTGATACTCTACTTATTTCCTGTTCTTAAATGAAGACCTAGTCAGCTGTGAAATCTAGGTAAGTTTGTGTGCATGTTGATTGGCCAATTACAAATTACAACATCCATGATATAAAGTTTATTCCATTGATTGTCTAGAATTTTATCCTTTTACTTAGACCATTGATAGTGCAAATGCATCTTGAAATTCCAATTGGCTATTAAACACTGGTTGTAAGCATATGAATTTCTGTGTTGGTAGGGCTGGCAACTTTTTCCAAATTAATTTTTTGTAGATATCTAAAATTTTATTTTTAGAATTTGGACCACAGACTATAATTTAACAGTAATCAAAGAACATTTTTTCTAATTAATGCTTCATGGTTGTACATAAGAATTTTACTTTTTTATAGCTATATATAGAGTATAAAATGGCTTCTGATCTTATGATGACTGCTATCCACAACAAAGACTTGCTGTCTGTCAAGAAAATATATGAAATGGAGACAAAAGAAGATAATATGTTCTCACTGGACTCCATCAACAGGGAAGAACGGATGACCCCTCTGTGTTTGGCTGCAAAACTTGGAAATAAGGAGATAGTGGAGTTTCTCCTGCAAGCTGGCGCTAAACCAAATACTGCATGCACCTGTGTCCACAGAAACAAAGCTGCTTTGCATTTTGCTTCTGAACACTGCCATGCTGACTCGGCTCAAATTGTGCAACTTCTGATAAATGCTGGTGCTAATGTGGAGCAAGAAACTTTTGATTTTGAGAAAGCATTGCATTTTGCATGTGAATTCAACAATTTGCCTGTTGTGGAATGTCTGGTTTTGAGTGCCGCTGATGTAAACTGTGTGAATTTAGATGGCAAATCACCTTTGTCTCTAGCTTGTTCAAGGAAAAAACACCCAAGGACTTTGTCAATTATCAAATTTTTAATTGATAATGGAGCAGATTTAAATAACTCAGATGGAATGCAGAATATCAACCCAGTCAGATTGCTCATTCAAAATAAAGATATAGAGGGTGTTCAGTACTTGATTGACAAGGGGCTTTTACCAAAAGATGAGGATTTTTTAACAGATGCTGTGTTGACCTCATATCCAGAAATGGTAAAAGTCTTGATCGATCAACAATTTAAAATCAATGAATCTACCTCGCTGTTTCAGTTGACCGCTCTCCATCAAGCATGCATGTCCCCTGTTGTCAGCCCAGAGATTGTAGAAATATTACTGATACATGGTGCTAATTCAGATGTTCAGAGCAAGTTAAAAGATACTCCTCTTCATTATGCATGCCAGAAAGGAAATGTTCAAAAAGTGGTGTTATTGCTCAAATATGGTGCAAACATTAACTACTCTAATAAGCATGGATTTACTCCACTTGATGCTTGTTTTGTGAAATCCTGTTGCACAAGTGATAAGAAGCTTTTGACAATGAATTGTTTTGTGTTGGCGGGACTGAAAATTGACACTGCATTACAACAAAAAATGTCCAGATTTAAAGATCACATAGATCCAGTAGAATTCGCCTTGATAGATAGTCAGCTGACTTCTTACTTGAGGACTCCTATGAGTCTTCTCAATATATGCAGGATTTCTATCAGGCAGAGAATAAAACTGCACAATCAGAAGATCCAAGACATGCTGTCACAGGAGCTACCTTCCGCAGTTTGTGAATTTCTGCAGTTTTCTGATTTGTTGTCTTTTTGTGAGGAGGACAAGGCCTGAATATGAAAATGACAAAAAAAATTTCCTGAACTTTTTTTTTAATATTTAATTAACCGGGGTATATTTTAAGTGCAATTAGAATGGACATATTTTTGTTTGATTTAGGATTGTTGATTTTTTTTCAATAAATATACTGTAATATTTTTATATATCATTTCATTAATTTCGCTTGATCTTTTCTTAGTTAAATTTCATTTATAAGCAGATTGTATTATTATTATTAAAACACTATATCAAAAAAGTTCTAACTTATTGATTTCATGATAGTTTTGCAATGAAATGCAACCATGCATCAGCAGCCTTACTGTTTGGCATGATTGAAAACATCTCTTACGCAGTACACACAAGTGCACTGAAGTTGGTATGAAAAAGATGCTCGAGTTTCTAATTGACAATATCTGGTTTTTGGAGACCAGGTCTTCCAACAATCTGTTGGAATTCCCATCGGTACCAATTGTGCCCAATTATTAGCAGACCTATTTTTGTATTTATTTGAAGCAGAATATGTCCAAAATCTTTTATGTGAAAAGAAGAACACACTTGCTGTGGCCTTCAACTCAACATTTAGATATTTTCTCAGTTTTTAGAACTTGTTTCCAATCCTTTTGATTGATATCAATAAACTATGTTCAAAACAAAACAACATTAAAATATATCGACAACATTAACAATGGTTATTTTCATTCTGACTTCATAGAGTTTTCGCTATGATATCCCAGTGAGCTTGAAATCAAAGATACCACAGAGTCTTATACATCTGTTTCTGTTTCAAATATTCTACTAGAAAAAGATGTTAATGATTATCTAACAACCAAGCTTAATGATAAACATGATGATTCAAGTTTTCAATCATCAATTTCCCTTATTTATGCAACAATATACCTTTGTCACCTTCATAATGAGTTTCTCAATTAATTTGTTACGGAAGAGCATGCTCTCAATAGAGAAATTTCTAAAACAAGGTAAATTATTGACAAACAAGTTGATGAAGCAAGAATATCAGCAGTCTTGTTAAAAGTCATCATTTCGTAAGTTCTGTTGCCGATAAATGACCTTATTAGCAAAGCAATTTATTTTCATACCAATTGTTAGGCACTTATTTACACAATATGTTGTCCATGGATTTTTCCTTTTTTTCCCTGAACATGATAAGGAGCACACAGCAGGTGTGACTGGTCAGCAGGGGATGCTCACTCCTCAATGGCACCAGATCCCGCCTCTGATGTTTTGGAGGTCTATGTTTGCTCCATTTCTGTTTTGTAATGTTTAAAAGATTTTTGAATACTGTTTGTTATCTTCAACTATGCACAGGCCCAATTATGAGAACAGTGACTGCATGGCTAAAGCATGCACTGTATGTGCATCCATACTCATGCTTGCTACAGAAGTCATTAAATGCTAAGTTGCAAGAGGAAAAATCTAAAGAAGTCAGGTCAAGGTCAAAGGAATGTTTGATTTTAAAAGTAAATTAGGAGGTTCGTGTAAAAGATGCCTTAAAAAAGGAGGGTGTTATGGTGGAAAGTCTCTGCCCCTATTTTGCAGGTTATTATTCTATAGATTTAAAACATCAAACATGCAACATTGATATGCCAAATATGCAGGATAATTATGTTGACATTACAAAAAGAGGTACATGTTCTAATTAGATCATTTGAAAATTTTCAATAATCAAATGTTGCCCATGTTTCTTCAAAATGCTAAATGCAACTCATTTTTGTTTACATGCATCATCTAATCATCCATTATAAAACGAAATAATTTTCTTCTTTAGCGGGCTCCAGTGGATTTGTGGGACGAAACCTGGTTCGATTATTGTCTAGATCTGAATGTGAAATCATACAGCTAAACAGACGAAGTAAATCCTCGCGAAAGAAACTGAGCAAGGAAATCACTTGGGTAAGCTTCATTTATCAGAATTTTTTTGGAATAAAAAAAGTAACTTTATGCTTGAATTCTAAAATGTAAATGATGATAATCAAAGTAATAACTTTGCATAGAGGAAAAGAGGATGTACATTGATTACTTGGTTAGAGTGTCAGCCAGTCTTAATTACAAAGACATTTCCGTTAAGTCTAGCCTTGTTTTTACCATGTGCTAATATAGCTTTTAAAGAATGCATATGTATTCTGTTTTGTTTTTGAAATACAGGGTGAGGTAAATGACAATGGATTTCCAGGTGATCTAGATGTCTTGGTTAACTGTTGTGGATACAACATTCTGAATCCATTGAAGAGGTAACAGTTTTTCTGTGCTTTTTAGCTCACCTTGACAAAGTTGAGATGAACTTATGCTATACTCCCAGTGCTAGGCTTAGCGATAGCATCAGGGTACCGGTTTCAGGAGCAGTAACCAAGTAACTATAAGCAGTATCTGGACCAAACTTGCACAGATGATGCATCTAGGGATTTTTCTTCATGATTGAATAGGTTAAAGTTTTTAAAGCAGGTCCATTCTCAAGTAACTATAATTTCAAATTAATCCAAACTTGCATGGATCTCGGGATGCACTCATGCACTCACTAGAAAAAAAATGATGTGATATTTGCATTATTAATAGACAATATTTGTTGAGGTGAGCTTCATAATCTTTGATTTACCATATTTAGATTACCTCAACAAAGTTTGGAGGAGCTAATGTAATACCATTAGCATTGGTTTTAGCATGGAAGTCAGCCTACCAAGTTTAAGATTTTGAAGCAATTTTCTTTATAAGTACTTCTATGCCCTAGCTACATTAATCATAGATGTATTAAAGATGCTTCTAGGGAATTTCATTCTAAGACTACCAGTCAAGGTTTCAGCTGCTGTTATTTAAGCTAAGGAATGTCCAGATGAATGTTTTTAGAGCAGATTAAAGTTTTTGGCACTGGTTCAAGTTTTAGGAGTAGGTATTAATTCCAAGTAACTCTGAACCCTATATGGACCAAATGTGCATATATGATACATTTAAAGATGCACACTATGAAGCTTAAATGCCCAAATGCTGGATATGACTTACTAGTACATTTTCCAGATGAGAGAACAAGTTAGTTATTGGGGCTGGTTCATTCTAAAGTAACTATGAACTCTATGTTGACCAAACCTGCATGGATGCACACATGCTTCATGTGCTGAATCGGACCTACATTTTTAGCTCACTTGAGCCGAAGGCTTAAGTGAGCTTTCTGATCACATTTTGTCCGTCATCCGTCCGTCTGTCCGTCTAGCTGTCTGTCTGTCTGTCTGTCTGTCTGTCTGTAAACTTTTCACATTTTCAACTTCTTCTCAAGAACCACGGGGCCAATTTTGACCAAACTTGGTACAAAGCATCCTTGGGTGAAGGGGAATTTTAATTGTTAAAATGAAAGGCCAAGTTCCATCACAAGGGGAGATAATCAAGATAAGACAAAAATAGGGTGGCGTCATTAAAAAATCTTCTTCTCAAGAACCACTGAGCCAGAAAAGCTGAAACTTATGTGGAAGCATCCTGGGGAAGTGTAGATTCTAAATTGTTCAAATCATGACCCCGGGGTAAGGGCGGGGCCACAATTGGGAATCAAAGTTTAACATAGAAATATATAGGGAAAATCTTTAAAAATCTTCTTCTCAAGAACCACTGAGCCAGAAAAGCTGAAACTTATGTGGAAGCATCCTGGGGTAGTGTAGATTCTAAATTGTTCAAATCATGACCCCGGGGGTAAGGGCGGGGCCACAATTGGGAATCAAAGTTTAACATAGAAATATATAGGGAAAATCTTTAAAAATCTTCTCCTCAAGAACCACTGGGCCAGAAAAGCTGAAACTTATGTGGAAGCATCCTGGGGTAGTGTAGATTCTAAATTGTTCAAATCATGACCCCAAGGGTAAGGGCGGGGCTGCTATGGGGAATCAAAGTTTTACATAGAAATATATAGAAAAAATCTTTTAAAAATCTTCTTCTCAAGAACCACTTGAACAGAAAAGCTTAAACTTGTTTGGAAGCATTCTGGGGTAGTGCAAATTCTAAATTGTCCAAAACATGACCCCCGGGGGTAGGGTGGGCCGCTATGGGGAATTAAAGTTTCACATAGAAATATATATGAAAAATCTTTAAAAATCTTCTTCTCAAGAACCACTTGAAAAGAAAAGCTTAAATTTGTTTGGAAGCATTCTGGGGTAGTGTAGATTCTAAATTGCTCAAATCATGACCCCCGGGGGTAGGGCGGGGCCACCATGGGGAATCAAAGTTTTACAATGGGGAATCAAAGCATCCTGTGGTAGTGTACATTCCAAATTGTCTAAATTTTATCAGTGGGGTAGGGTGGGGTCACAATATGTATTACAAAGGGGAAATCTGGTAAAGAACAGAATAGTTGAAGCTTCTCAGGTGAGCGTTGTGGCCCATGGGCCTCTTGTTTAAATGAGTGACCAGGTTAAAGTTTCTGAACAAGTTCATTTTAAAGTAATTATAAACTAAAAAGCACATGTTCACTAAACTTGCATAGATCATATACAGTAAAACACGTTTAGTACGATCACGGATATAGCGAATTCACGGATATAGCGAAGTTATTCAGGGTCACCGGCAAAATTCTTAACAAATCTTTGTAAAATTTTACGGTTATAGCGAACTCTAATATAAAGAATTCACAGATATAGCGAACTGATTTTGAGTCCCGTTGAGATTAAATATAATGAAATTTACATCTTTTATAACGAACTTTCCAACATTATAAAAAATTACTCAGTTAGGTGTTATATAGAATTAGAAGTAAACTTTGTAAGAAGCTTTAGTCATTTTAATTTAAAAACAAAATTTCAGTGTATTAAATTAGTGTGAGGCTTAAAGAATTAACTAAGTGACAGATGATGCAAACAAAAATGGATGCATGCTTTGTTATATATTGTTGTACCAATATTTCATTGATTGTAATTGATAAATATAATTTTTTTTTTATTTTAATTGATAAAAGAAAAGATAGGAATGTATAGTCAATAGATAATCCATCATATTTTAAGTTGAATAGAGAAACATTGCAATGCTCTTTCTTTGACAGCCTGGACTAACCACAATGGCTGTCTTGACAGATTCGGAGGAGGGCAGTGATGACAGTGATGCCCAGTCAAGTACCTCGCAGTCCTCTAACCGGGCCCTACAACTGACCAGGCCCGCCGAGGGGCCGGAGGAGGTCAGCAGCATAATGGACGATAATGTCCCATACCTAATGGAAACAAAACCAAGGTAACATCCTCTATACTAAAATCAAAATTGATATGATACCAGATTCAATACAAACAAGCTATGTTACTAGACTGGATACAAATAACTGAAGTAAGCTACCGGTAGATCTCTAAGGTGTACCAAAAACCTCAGAACTTTCAGATACCTTAAATAAAAAACAATATTTATACACATACTGTGTGTATGGCAATCAATACCAGCCAAGTTTGTTTGTTTGTTGTTTAACTTCCCTTTGGAAAAGAAGTTTGAGATGCCACCATTTGCCAGTGGAGAGCTGCAAACTTTGACCTAGTATACTCAGTACTCTGAGTCTTTGAGCAGTAAGGACACTTAGTGCCATTGATAATTGAGCTTTAAGGGATCTTTTTGCGCCAGTCTACCTCGGTCCCACAGTGGATTCGAAACCCAAATATCTGCGACTCTCAAGTAAATGCTCTAACCACTGTGCCATGACTAATTTTGTGGAGAGCTCATATATTCAGAAGATTTAATGAATTATATTGACAAATTTTCTGTGAGTTGTAAATTTGTGGATAACGGTGCCCCATGAAATCAACAAACATTTGTCCCCCACGAGCAGTAATGATTTCACAGTATAAATGTCTGCATACTTTACAGTTCTGAAACAACAGAAAATAATGCTTGAAAGATCTGGGGTGTTTCATGACCTCTACACTGTCATTTGAGAAAGTCCAAGGTTATTGCAAGATGTTAGACATTTCTGTTTAAAAAGGCCCAATCTAGTTGGATATTACGAGAACGGAATGACAAAAAATTTTGATTCTTGGAAATAAATTTGTATGTATTATGCTAAGAAAAATTAGAATGAAATTTTGTTACATTGCCTTTATTGTAGTCAAATGGGGGCACTTTCAAGATATGGACCATTTTTCGTGTTTTAATACACAATTACATACTAAATCTCCTCAATAAACAAAGGAATTGACAAATTAAAAAAAAATAAATGATGAAATGTTTTAATTTTCACATATATCACACAATTCACATCCCTCTTTTTAAAAATGAGAAGAAAATCGGAGGTAGCCTTTATTGCAGTGAAAAGGGGGCATATCAAAACACAAAAATAGGACTTATTTTAACTTGTCTGCAGAAGTTGGCGAGATCTTTTGTTGTATAAATGTGTCTCCTACAATCACTTTTCTTTTATTAGTTTTCTTTTGGCTTGTGTGGATTGCTTTTATGGATGGGATGGATACGGACAAAGAATTGCCTAAGTTTTGAGAAGTTGTAGCTCTATTTCCTGTATCATTTACTTTTGTCTTGCAGGTGCTGGTGTTAACCTTCTGGTTTACAACATTTGATTTTGTTGGTCCACAAGTTTCTTTTTCATCTGAATCCGATATGAATTTTATTGGAGAAATCTTTGTTTTCACTCTTTTTGTAGCAGAGGAAGCATCAAAGCAATTATTCTTGTCTTTCACTTTCGATTGTTCATTCATATTTTCATTTGCCTTTGGATCGTTTTCTCTCTGTCCATTACATTCTGCTACTCTTGCTTTTGTAGTTTCCAGACAGGTTGATACTCTAGAAGAAGGGCCTTTTTTGTGTAAAATTCCTGAACTTTCCATGACGTGAGCTGGTGTTTCTGTTGAAATTTTCTTCTCTTGTCTTACTGGTACAGAACTGGATTTTTGTGCTTCTGTAAGGATCTCAGTACGTTTGTTTGAAGCAGTATTTTGCTTAATGACATCTGGAGAAGGAAAAGCATGCTCTACTGGTTCTTGTTTTACACAAATCTGTGGAACATTGTCTTTATTTTGTTGAATTGGTGATGGTTTTGAGTCTCTAGAGTGCTGGGTTTTTGTTGTGCTGTCACCTTTGTTATTATAAGCATTGCAAACTTGCTGGTCTTTTACTTTGGGGTTATTTTGTTGTCTATTATTGGTAGGTAACAAAGCATTTTCAGTTACAAGGGATGTATTTTGATTATTAATGGTAACAGGAGGAGATACTGGCTCTGTTTTGATTCTTATCGGCATCAGTCCAGGGTTTGTAGGTATTTCAATGTTCAGCGTTCCACTTGGATTCATCAGTTGCTGCCATGTCTTTCCTTTTTCATTTGAAAAGTTTTTCTGTGATACTTTTCCCTTTGAATTTCCTTTTGTTGTGTGACTTTTCTGAGTTAGTAAAACATCCAGTCCTGTTCTCTTCAATATTCCATTGGAGTTTGCTTCATCATGGAGTTGAAGATTTTCCCAGATGTTTCGATTGCTGTCTTCTTTGTTATTGTTGATCTTTTCACTGCAGTTCTCCTTCATTTGACCCTTTGAGGATCCATCTGGTACACTGGTACAGTCCATTTCCCACTCTGGTTCCTCCTTAATGTTTGTTAACATCAAAGGCTGAACATTATGTGGCTTTTCAAAGTTCTTTGTGGAGAATTGATCACTTTCTGTTTTCAGTTTACTGTTAATATTTGAATCACCTTTCTCCATTGATTTGACTTCTGATGTTTTATTTATCTGTGGAGTTGTAATTTGTTCCTTTCCCATATTTCCTGTTTCTGTAGCGACCGCATCATTTTGATGGTTCACTGGAGTGCTAAGCTGCTTGTTGGATTTTGAAGCATTCATACAATCAGGCTTGAAGTTCTTTTTCATGCTTTCTGCTCTTGTTAGAAAGTTCAGAAATTTACAGTGAGCATTTGCTTGAATTTCAGTTGAATTATCAAAATTAGAACCTTTTTCTCCAGGTATCTTCACTTCACTTTCAACTGAATTGTCTTTCTTTGATGTGATATTCTGTTGAATGGGTTCACTTTGGGTTGCTGTGTTTTTCGTATCTTTATCTTCAGTTGATGAGATATCTTGAAGCTTTGAAATTTCATTGGTGCTTTTGTGTATTTTGTGTCCATTACTCTCAGTATCCTTAGCTTTTGGAGAGGAATTTCTAATGGTCACTTGGTTATCAGTTGTAGAAGTGTTTGCATTATAATGACTTGTACATTGTTTCGCTGAGTGTCTTCTGCTTCTCACAAGCATAGGCAGATCTTCATCTAACCCCTTATTTTCAGCAGAATGTTTTTGCTTTGTTGCTTCTTCATTCCCCAATGAAACACTTTGATGATCTTTCTTATCAGTCTGTTCTGATTGATCGTCAGTACAAGACACAAGATCTTCCAATGAAATTCTGATGCTTGACTTAGCTGGGTCTTTTTGTTTGGGGGTGTTTGAATCTCCAAAGGAAAAACGTTTAAGAGGCTCTTTTGCTTCTTCTGATTTTTTTCTTTGCACAGTTTTTTCAGTCTTCTGTTTTTCTCCTCCTTCCTGGCATGTTTCTTTAGATGCACAGTTATTTTTGGTTTCAATGGCAATATTTTGGCCATGTTTTCTTTCTTGAGTGTGACTGCTTTGCTTACTTTGTTGGCTTTTAGAGGTGGAATCGGATTTTTCATCTTTAGCCAAATTGGTTATAAGAGGCACAGAATCCTTCTTTTTAGATTTGGAGGATGATCGTTTCTTAGGTAATGATGGTGTCTTTGTTTCTTTGTTCTGTTCTGTATTGTTCTTGATATTATTTGCAATCACTTGTAAAGTTTTTTCAATGCCAGGTGGGTATCGAGCACTACTCTTAGAGTCTTCACATGACTTTGGAGCACTTTCAGATTTGTTCCTCTCGTCTGCATTTTTAGCACTACCAGTGGATTTTAGTTTCAGGTTACTTGATGCAGAAGTTTTCTCATTCATATTTGTACTGGACTTGAGACCACTAACATGTTGATTTAATTTATGTGATTTTGCATGTTTGTTTTCCCTATTCAAACTGCTTTTAGTATGTTGTGTGGTGCTGATGTTAGCCTCCATTTGTGTTTTATTTTTTGTGTATTTCTCATTTTGCATCAATTTGCTACACTGCTTGTGTTGTGTTGTTTTTGAATGAGTCTGAGTATGTGATTGTTGCTGCTGCTTGCTATCTAGCTTATGTGATTGGTTCATTTGTTTTTCTGGGAGTGCTTTCTGTGAGTTTATAGTTTGTGAGTTATTTGAGTGAGCAGTATCAAGTGAAGATGTACTGTGACTACTGTTACAGAGGTTGTGTCCAGAACTTCCAGGTTGAACCTGAGGGGATTCATATTTAGACCTAGAATCTACCCTAGAATCTACCATTCCTGTCTGTGATTGACGTACAGAGCTAAGAATGTTTAAATTTGACACATTTCTACCAACATTCATCACTGATTGATTTTTAGTGGCATTCAGTTTGTCACTGGTATCTCCCATTGCAGAAGGATTTTGTCCTGCCACATTTCTGTTCCTCCTAGACTGTGAATAATCATTTGTATGTGGCACATTGTACTTTCTTGTAACATTCTTATCTCTGCTCTGTGGGGCACTTCCAGTCACAAAAACTGACAACGTCATAATAGGCCCCACTACAGGTCTATATCCCTAAAATACATAATACCCTTTCTCTTATACATGTAGTAAATGTTTTCTATGTAAAATTTGAATGTAACATTGAAAACTATTGAGTTATTGAGTCACTACAAAAGTGCCAAGAATATGCCTTCAAACATACAGTGATATGACCCTTAACTTATTTTTTTTTTTTTGCTTAATGGCAGTACAGTAAGAGAAAGATTAAAAAAATACGTTATCTATATCTTTCACACTAAATGTGGAATTTAATTAAATAGAAAAATAAAATTGAATTTTGTGCTTTTCCTAATATAAACTATCAATTCCCAACAAAGTCTCTGTTACAATTTTCATTTTATACAAAATTTCCAGTAAGCCTTAAGCAAATCCCTGATTCTGACCTGATCGTAAGATGACCTGTCGACATTTTTTCTCCGTGTCTGAGTGAATTTTGGCGGCCAACTCCCAGTCTTTGACAAGGTTTGACATGTAATCATACGGCTGTACGGGGGAATCTTCTGTGTACTCTTTTACTGGGTCAGGCTTATATATAGCTGGAAAAAAGAGGAAATATACATGTAAGTGGAAGCAATGTCACAAAGGTCCAATCTTTGTGGAAGGAGAGAACAGAATTTCCTGTTGTTTTAAAATATTCATTGCACCTAGATTTAAAAAGGGTTTAACTTGATAAATACTTTAATGAAAGAAAAGAATGCTCAAATATTCTTTACATTCATAAACCATAAAACAAAAGAGATGTTTGTAAAACACTTATGCCCCCCTCCCCCCCCAATGATTGGATATTTTCCAAGTCCAAGGGGCATAACTCTATCCAAAATGGCTCAAACATACCCAATAAAAACTTAACCTAAATATTTTTATGATTAATCTGTATATCAAATTTCATTTCAATATGTGCAACATCTGCAAAGTAAATGAACAGAAACTGCAAATAAATTGAATGTTTCTAAGACCAAGGGGGCATAACTCTGTCCAAAATGGCTCGATCATATCCAAAACAGAACATGACCTAGATATTTTTTTGATAATTCTGTATATCAAATTTCATTTCAATATGTGCAAAGAAAATGAACGGAAACTGATAGTGGACCGACAGACAGCAGCAAGGCAATATGCCCTTCCTCTTTCGACGGGAAGGGGGGGGGGGGGGGGACTTTCTCAATTTATGACCAACCTCTGGAACGAAGACGTAAACCGGGCAAGTTCTCATGACGTCAGATATAACCTTCAAGGTCATTCTACAACTGGGAAGTCGGGTGTGGATTATGCCCCTGACAGGTGAGTTAGGTTCATAATAATACAATGTATCTCTAACGACTATAATGTACCGGATAACACGAGTTTTTAAGCATATTGAGGTTCAACTTCCCTCTGCTCACTCAGGGTCTTGATTTAACGTATGATTTTCCAAAAGTAGTCTACTTCACAATTAAAATGCACAAATTTTAGCATACCCTATGGGGCAAAATTTGATAGAAATGTCGTTTTACTTGAAAATTATATAATTATTCTAGAGTAAGAAGAGTTATCTCTGTTATACAAATTATTAGACATTCGATGAACCTTGTCATCTTAGGGATAAATAACACAAACTTTTTATAAGTCAGCAATATTTCTCTTAGATTAATATTCAAATAGGTAAATTGAATGGTATTTTCCAAGTAAAGAAGAAAAATTTTGTAAGAATTGCTAAAAAATTACATAGAAGAAGAGCAAATGAAACAACCAGACAACTTTCAGTTTCTTTATATTTTAGATATGGATTATTTTTGTCACTTCCATTCAAAATAAGAATCCATGTTTGAACAAGAATTTTGTGTGTGTTATACAAAATGGTGAACTGCTCTATTTTCAGGTTCTTTAGCTATGTGAATGAGGGTCACCTATTTCATAGACCAACTTATTCCACGTTTATTTCCCTTCTGAACAATTACCACTATAGGACCGGGACAACTGAGGTCCAAACAACGGCCGAGGACTCAGAAGTATCCATGTTTCTCTCACAGATTTCTCAAACAAGTGTCATAAAACTGGCGCAACAGTTCCTACATTCCAAAGGTTTTCTTTTTCCCCATACAGTAGCAAATACTGAAAGTTTGTTGTTTATTCATTGCTTTGCTTTACTCTACGTGCTGACAAAAATAGCCATCAATTTCATCATAATAGCAGAACGAAATGTACATGTAGTTAAAAGTAAATATATACATTTTGATGCAAAGGCTACACTGGTAGTTCGATGACAGACTTTATGAGCACTCTGAGGAAAATTTGGTTTGATTTTTACCCGCGATCATCTCATACGACACATGAAGATACAAGTGGATTTGAACACGTTTTTGTTGGAGAAACTACGAGCTCCAAAGTTGACGGTTTCCACAATTGGATCCAGTATTATCTGGAAGAAAAGCATGGAAACCTTAACTATCTTGGCTTTGTCTACACAAAACATGTGAGCAATTGATCATTTTAAACAAAAAATTTGATGCATTGATTGAAATACATTTTTTGACTGATTTTGAATGCAAATGAACATAAAACATCATTTCTTAGAATATAAAGAAATCGTAAGTTTTTGTTGATGATTAAACATGCGATTTTGCATCAAATAATCATCGTTTTCTGTGTTAATTCTCTGGAAATTGGGCATTGGAACAAAATCTGACAAAACTCTCTCATTTTTCCGGTAAAATATAAATCATATTACCTATCTTAATATAAATCTATGAGAAATACTGCATATTTCTGTAGAAGAAAAAAAACATTCCTTATGTTTTTATCCTTAAATTTAGAGAAAATCATATTTCTTAAAAGCAAGGAAATTTAAATACTCCAGTAGAATTTCATATAGAATACTTATTTAATTAATTGATTTTAATTCTTTATTTTTTATTAATTTATATAGCCGGAAATTATAGGCACTCATTTCCAGTGGCATCATCAGATAAAGTCCCTCAGTTCCTTCATAGTTGGCTCGAGTCCTGAGTTTGACCTCGCCGTGTATACCGTCTGCTTCTTTGTACGACGTAATGGAGACTGCAGGTTCACAATGGCTGGGCACAACATGGATGTCAAAACCTACACCGTGCCATTCGGACATTACACGGATTTAATAGCAACAGCGTATATCAACTGATACATACAATCTAATTAGACATATTTTATTATGACTTTGGTTTAATTAAGAAAAGTAGCCTTTTTTGTGTACTTTATCATCTTAACACTGCTCAAGATAATTGATACTGTGCAATGGTCTTTTGTTTGAGTTTCTCTACAGACTGTTACATTATGTGCTTCACGTTCACTATTAAGATTCCATTTTGAAGGTCATTGAGGAATTTGTATTAAAAATATCAAATTTCTTCGTAAATTGTTATGAGGTGTAAAACTTTAATATAAAAGAAATTATAAATTAGAAGGAAAACTTCCTAACTTAAATCATAATATAAAACATGTTACCATCTCTTTATACAAAACAAATGGATTTTGCTTAACTTAAACTTTATTTTCAAGAAAAGCAAGAAAGCAATAGTCCTAAGAACAAAGAACAATAATATCAGTCGAGAATAATGTCTTGAAAATACATTAACTGGAATTAAAAAATGCTCATCCAACACACTGGCGCAAAGCATCTTCTACCTTTGGATACCTAAATTGAAATCCCATGTCTAGTGTTCTTTTGGGAATAACTTTTTGTCCTTCCAAAATTACCACAGAACGTTCACTTCCAAAAACAAGGTTCATCACAAAACCTGGTGTGGGTAAAATTGCTGGGCGTCCCAAGGCAGTGCCAAAGGCTTTCGAAAATTGTTCATTTGTGACAGCATCAGGGGCCACAGCATTTAATACACCCCGAACATGATCATTGAAAATAGAGAAATGAATTAAACTAGCAAGATCTTCCACATGGATCCAGGGTAACCAATGTGTTCCTTTACCGATGGGGCCCCCTAATCCAAAGTAAAACTGCCAGTACTGATTCTGTATCAAGCCGCCATCTCGACCTAGTACCACTCCTGTATGTAGGTTACCCTGGATCCATGTGGAAGATCTTGCTAGTTTAATTCATTTCTCTATTTTCAATGATCATGTTCGGGGTGTATTAAATGCTGTGGCCCCTGATGCTGTCACAAATGAACAATTTTCGAAAGCCTTTGGCACTGCCTTGGGACGCCCAGCAATTTTACCCACACCAGGTTTTGTGATGAACCTTGTTTTTGGAAGTGAACGTTCTGTGGTAATTTTGGAAGGACAAAAAGTTATTCCCAAAAGAACACTAGACATGGGATTTCAATTTAGGTATCCAAAGGTAGAAGATGCTTTGCGCCAGTGTGTTGGATGAGCATTTTTTAATTCCAGTTAATGTATTTTCAAGACATTATTCTCGACTGATATTATTGTTCTTTGTTCTTAGGACTATTGCTTTCTTGCTTTTCTTGAAAATAAAGTTTAAGTTAAGCAAAATCCATTTGTTTTGTATAAAGAGATGGTAACATGTTTTATATTATGATTTAAGTTAGGAAGTTTTCCTTCTAATTTATAATTTCTTTTATTTTAAAGTTTTACACCTCATAACAATTTACGGAAGAAATTTGATATTTTTAATACAAATTCCTCAATGACCTTCAAAATGGAATCTTAATAGTGAACGTGAAGCACATAATGTAACAGTCTGTAGAGAAACTCAAACAAAAGACCATTGCACAGTATCAATTATCTTGAGCAGTGTTAAGATGATAAAGTACACAAAAAAGGCTACTTTTCTTAATTAAACCAAAGTCATAATAAAATATGTCTAATTAAATTGTATGTATCAGTTGATATACGCTGTTGCTATTAAATCCGTGTAATGTCCGAATGGCACGGTGTAGGTTTTGACATCCATGTTGTGCCCAGCCATTGTGAACCTGCAGTCTCCATTACGTCGTACAAAGAAGCAGACGGTATACACGGCGAGGTCAAACTCAGGACTCGAGCCAACTATGAAGGAACTGAGGGACTTTATCTGATGATGCCACTGGAAATGAGTGCCTATAATTTCCGGCTATATAAAATAATAAGAAATTAAGAATTAAAATCAATTAATTAAATAAGTATTCTATATAAAATTCTACTGGAGTATTTAAATTTCCTTGCTTTTAAGAAATATGAATTTCTCTAAATTTAAGGATAAAAACATAAGGAATGTTTTTTTTCTTCTACAGAAATATGCAGTATTTCTCATAGATTTATATTAAGATAGGTAATATGATTTATATTTTACCGGAAAAATGAGAGAGTTTTGTCAGATTTTGTTCCAATGCCCAATTTGCATAGAATTAACACAGAAAACGATGATTATTTGATGCAAAATCGCATGTTTAATCATCAACGAAAACGTACGATTTCTTTATATTCTAAGAAATGATGATTTATGTTCATTTACATTCAAAATCAGTCAAAAAATGTATTTCAATCAATGCATCAAATTTTTTGTTTAAAATGATCAATTGCTCACATGTTTTGTGTAGACAAAGCCAAGATAGTTAAGGTTTCCATGCTTTTCTTCCAGATAATACTGGATCCAATTGTGGAAACCGTCAACTTTGGAGCTCGTAGTTTCTCCAACAAAAACGTGTTCAAATCCACTTGTATCTTCGTGTGTCGTATGAGATGATCGCGGGTAAAAATCAAACCAAATTTTCCTCAGAGTGCTCATAAAGTCTGTCATCGAACTACCAGTGTAGCCTTTGCATCAAAATGTATATAATATTTACTTTTAACTACATGTACATTTCGTTCTGCTATTATGATGAAATTGATGGCTATTTTTGTCAGCACGTAGAGTAAAGCAAAGCAATGAATAAACAACAAACTTTCAGTATTTGCTACTGTATGGGGAAAAAGAAAACCTTTGGAATGTAGGAACTGTTGCGCCAGTTTTATGACACTTGTTTGAGAAATCTGTGAGAGAAACATGGATACTTCTGAGTCCTCGGCCGTTGTTTGGACCTCAGTTGTCCCAGTCCTATAGTGGTAATTGTTCAGAAGGGAAATAAACGTGGAATAAGTTGGTCTATGAAATAGGTGACCCTCATTCACATAGCTAAAGAACCTGAAAATAGAGCAGTTCACCATTTTGTATAACACACACAAAAATCTTGTTCAAACATGGATTCTTATTTTGAATGGAAGTGACAAAAATAATCCATATCTAAAATCTAAAGAAACTGAAAGTTGTCTGGTTGTTTCGTTTGCTCTTCTTCTATGTAATTTTTTAGCAATTCTTACAAAATTTTTCTTCTTTACTTGGAAAATACCATTCAATTTACCTATTTGAATATTAATCTAAGAGAAATATTGCTGACTTATAAAAAGTTTGTGTTATTTATCCCTAAGATGACAAGGTTCATCGAATGTCTAATAATTTGTATAAGAGAGATAACTCTTCTTACTCTAGAATAATTATATAATTTTCAAGTAAAACGACATTTCTATCAAATTTTGCCCCATAGGGTTTGCTAAAATTTGTGCATTTTAATTGTGAAGTAGACTACTTTTGGAAAATCATACGTTAAATCAAGACCCTGAGTGAGCAGAGGGAAGTTGAACCTCAATATGCTTAAAAACTCGTGTTATCCGGTACATTATAGTCGTTAGAGATACATTGTATTATTATAAACCTAACTCACCTGTCAGGGGCATAATCCACACCCGACTTCCCAGTTGTAGAATGACCTTGAAGGTTATATCTGACGTCATGAGAACTTGCCCGGTTTACGTCTTCGTTCCAGAGGTTGGTCATAAATTGAGAAAGTTCACCATCAGCAACAAGATATTTGTTTACTTCCCAAATCCAATTAATGTATTAACGCAGAAATGCTTATATTGGAATAAAATGCATGTTAACCCATCCGTTTATATGTACTTGTACATTATTTGACATCACAAAAACGCACAGCTTTACATTGCTAAGGTTTGTTTTCAATAAAAATGTTTTTAAAAAATAATTAATGCATGGTTTCTTTTATTTTCATTTTACGTTTGCCAATTATTTCTCACGATAACTGGTCAGGACGACGCCAATTGACAAGACTGTAAGGTTTCTCAGAAGATGAAAAATCAGAAAATTACTACTCAGGTACAATAGTGTACAATAAACAGGATAATTTCTAAACTATATCAATGCAAGGAACGCGTATGTAGAGTATGTCAACTTTCACCGCTTTTGAAAGTTTTTGTGACAGACAGACGACTGATAAAATGAGATGCATTGCCTCGCCGCATTTGAGAAAGGAGGAGACGATAAGATAAACAAGATGTGTTTGTTAAATACTGACGCATGTTAAATACTGACGCAACCGTATTGCAGCTTATAGCGTGGGTTGAAGTTTCGCAAATTATGCAAGTCAACTGACAAAATCCGAGGTCAGGGTCAAAATTTCAAAATTGTTGGTATTCGAAAGATACAAGTATTATACCTGTGAAACACAAAAGAGTAAGTTCTGACCGTTCAAATGTATATGGCCAAAAGTTAAAGTTTTCTTAAAAGTGGGTTAAACTCTAAGGTCAAGGTCAAAACTTGAGGTCTTGTCACAGTGAATACTCGTATGAAGGATGACTTAAAGCCCTTGCACCAACTTTTCAAAAGTTATGAGTAATGTTAAAATTACATTTTTTGGTAAAAGTGGTTCACATTCCAAGGTCAAATTTGGTGGTACCCTAAGAGAGCCATAACCCCATCCACTCAAGTCATATGGGCAAGGTTAAAGTTTTTGCATGAAAACAGACAGACGGGCGGACAGGACAAAATTATACATCCCTGAATCTTCGATTACGGGGTCATGTATTTAACCCTAAACTAGTCTTTTTAAAAAAATCACACAATTTGATCTAAAACAGAAATTATAGTATATCAAAGCGTGTGAAAATACAGAATATTCAGAATAACCGCTGACACTGGTTTATGTCCGAAATAGAATTCAAAACCACGTAGTATTACATGGCTGTTATCAGTGGACACCGTACATTTCAAGGTGATGCCATGGAATTAACGTGTGTCTTTCTTTTCTATGTCGCAGGTAAAAATGAAGCAAGTAATCAAAATTCAAATACGTTCGTCCTGTACGTAAATATGTTCAAGCTGTTTTATTTGTGTCTTTTTAAAGTCTTTACATCATGCAAGCCCGTTATCTCGTTCGATCAGTGTTTTTTTGTATTGAATTTCTCAAATTGGAAAGTTGCAATGTACAACAGTTATCCAGTTTTCAAAATGGCCTCACCTTGACTTTGTGTCTAACTAATTGACCTCACAATAAATTGTTTTTATATTCAGCACAATTTGGAGAAAAACAGTTTTTAATATTTTCATAAAACTTCATGAACTCATACAAATTGCCGCCTTATTGACTTCAAAGGCTCAAGTGTTAGAGATTTGTCCGTTGTCTGTCGGTGTATCTCCTCCTAAGTTTTAATGACTTGGAACAAAGACCTTCATGCATGCGCATTTCTCTTGCATGGTTAAAGCAAAAAGTATTTCTAGCCCTGGGTTTTACATCTCTCTTCGTCTTCCTTTTTATTTAAGTACAAATCGATAGAGGTAAAATATATTTTTGTTATAGAAACTTCTTGATGAAACATGCATATATTGGTATGATGTCGATCACTTTACCATTTACTTCTTTCCTCCGTTGAAACACTAATACCTTGTATATTATTTGTCAATCTGCAGAATCAGTTATTACTAGTAATAAATTGACCACTTTGTCTTCGTTACTGGATTCCTGGTTGTACTCGTATGTAGTATCTAAATTCTAATATGTAGGTTTTGCAAGAACAACAGCACTTGTTGCTGATGGTGAACTTTCTCAATTTATGACCAACCTCTGGAACGAAGACGTAAACCGGGCAAGTTCTCATGACGTCAGATATAACCTTCAAGGTCATTCTACAACTGGGAAGTCGGGTGTGGATTATGCCCCTGACAGGTGAGTTAGGTTCATAATAATACAATGTATCTCTAACGACTATAATGTACCGGATAACACGAGTTTTTAAGCATATTGAGGTTCAACTTCCCTCTGCTCACTCAGGGTCTAAACATCTTTACATTAAACACGTGCATAACGCTACGGATAAAAATATATAGATACTTTTAATGATAATAGTAAACCAAACAAATATTTACAAAATAAGGTAACATCAACTATTTCAGTTTTTTAATGCCACATGGACAATTATTTATTCGTAAGTATTTTATGGTGTTATGGTCCACGCAAAATACAACTTATTCGATCACACTGATTTTATAAAAGTTCTCTCTAAAGTTGTTGATTTTATTAGCGGCTACTGGACTTTGCAAAGGTCTTCTAAACTGAGGGGTTGTAAAACATTTCCTTCTACAAGAGAAATAAAAAGCTCATTAAATCAGAATACATACAATAAATCGCAGGAATACACCAAAACTGTGAAAAACTTACGAGGATCGAGTCGCCGATTAATCGTCTGAAGGCATACCGGACATTCCTCCGTCCGGAAACTGCAGTTTGGACATAAACATCTGTGGCCACAAGGGTCATTAGTAACACTTCCGGTCTGTTGGAAGCACATGAAGCAGGGTACAACCATTTGCTGCTGAAACATAAGCTGTTCCTTCCTTCCGGACGATGGCCGATCACGGCCTCCCTGTTCTCTTCTTCTTTTTGATCTTGCAAATAGAATAGATAATTGTGAATAAAATATGTTAATTAAAACTACGCATTAGATTTTATTAAAGAAATATTGTTTAACAAATGCTGGAACTGGAACTTACACAGAATCGGCGTGTTGTTGTACAGCAGCTTTGACGTCTGCTTCTGTGGCTAGGTCTATGGCTTGTTGGCCTTTTTTGTTCCTCTGATCGATCTTGGCACCAAATTCTATCAACATGCAGGCAATCTTCACTCTTTCTGTCTTAGTTTGAACTTGACGCCCCATCAAGATCAACAGCTGTATTTAAACAAAACGGACTATTTGCATATGTGATGTATTTAAAAAAAAAAAGCGGAAAATACGGAAACAGTCACCTCACCATTGGCTGTGATCGCACACCTCCAAGAGCACAGTGTAGTGGCGTGTTACCATCGTTATCGGAGATAGAAATACTAGCACCTTGAAGAAAAAGGCAAAGTAACAACTTACAAATTGGATAGATGTTTAAAAAGTCTATTGGTTGAAAATCCTCAACATAGAAATTACCATGATCCAGGAGAATTTTAACCATATCGTAGTACGCCTCAATGCAGGCCAAGTGAAGGGGGGTCCTTCCCACCTTGTTCGGCTTATTGGGATCAGCTTTTCCCTGCAGAGTTATAATACGTGGTATACTCATCAACAATTTATACTACTATTTAAAAGAGAAGAGTTCTCTATTATAGCTTTTAGAGGAAAAAAACCATATCGTCTCCCTTAAAATGAACAATCTAAACTGTATTCAATACCATAGGTTGGCCATCCATACATTAACCATCAATACAATATTTAATCCCTTAAGATGAACCATCTATACAACATTCAATCCCTTAAGATGAACCATCTGTACAATGCTCAATCTCTATACTCATTCAACAATAATGAATAATAAATACAACACTACATTAACTTCCTTAAGATGAACAATCTATACAATACTCATTACCTAATAATGAACAATCTACTAGTATATAACACTACCTGTACTAGTATTCCCTTAAAGAGGCTGGGGGTTGTGGCCATTTTTAGACTATATTGTTTAAAAATCCTTTATAAGAAGAGCTCCATATGAAGATATAGAAAATGATCAAATTTTAATTTCTCAAGCCTTTGCTGTATCAATAATTTAGACGAATCTGGAGAGAGAAAAGTAACCTTTGTACTTTTGCTCAAGAATTGGAAATTTCCCAATTAATTTAAAAATATATGTCACATCAACATACTAAGTAAATAATATAAACTCCGTCAACAAAGTTTTGGTGAGGTATTTTGTTGTTCATTTAGGGTTGTATTTTATTTTTTCCGGTTCTTTAAGACCCTCTGCTGGTTGATGGCGGGACTCCGTGTGGTGCGGGGACCGGACTGGACTCAGGGGGACGGGGATGGAGGGGAGGGGCATTTAGGGACGGTAGTAAGCGTCAGTGAGAGTGAGGCTGTCGTCAATGTGGTCTGGGACATTGGGAATATTACAACTTGTAGGATCGGAAAAGACAAGAAATATGATCTGAGAGTGTTCGATAATGCTTCCATAGGTCAGTACTTTGTTAAATACATGTATTGTTTTCCTTTCGTTTTCTTTTCTTTTTTAAGTGTTTTTGCTTGTTTAATTTTATAGGAATTGTTTTTAAAAACAAGACATGTTCGGAATGTCAGTGGGAAATTTTCTATGGAATGTGCTGGGAGTGCAAAATCTGCAAAGACACCAACCTCTGTACCGTTTGTTACTTCAGAGGCAAACACGACATGGAGCATGGGTTTGTCAGATATACTATGCAAAATGCAGAAGGGTTAGTGTTTTATAAAACTTAAGTGGACCTATACTCCTGCTAAAATTAGGTCTGGTGTGGAAGAGAATCGTCAATGAATTTAAACATTGTTTCGTTCAAAGTGTTCTCTAATAATTTCCTTTTCTAACTGGCCAAATTTTCTGTCAAAATTTTGAGTTAGATACACAGGTTTTTAAATGATCATTAACACAAGACTAATTTTCTTTATCAAAATCCTTGATGACGTAGTTAGCATTTTTTTCCGTTCCATAATATCCCATCTTCCCAGGTCAAGCGGAGCGGATCAGAAACTCTTGACTTGGGAAGATGATAATATCTTAGCCTACAAAATACAAATGGCTTGCCATATTTGCAGAGTAAACTTCTTAGAGTGGCATGTTTGCTTTGGAAGCTCCGTCTCCTTTAGCCATTGTATTGGTTGATAACCATTGATTCGGGAGATAGGGATTTGGAAAATAAAAAAAAGATCTGGACTTGAAAATGTTGAGAATAAATAAGTTGATCTCAGACTGCATGAAAATAATCTCACCTTGACTTACCCCCCCCCCCCCCCCCCCCAC
>PRKT01000026.1:2619456-2680258 GCA_003671525.1 Saccostrea glomerata
TGGAATGGACCTGCTCCAAAAACTTCAATTAGGTCACTCATCTGGAAAATGTAGGTCAGATCCAGCATCCAAAGCAAGTTTTGTAGTGTCCTTTCGTAGATGCATCATCCATGCAAGTTTGGTCCAGGTAGGGCTTATAGTTCCTTCAGAATAGACCTGCTCCAAAAACTTTAACCTGGTCACTCATCTGGAAAGTGTAGGTTAGATCCAGCATCCGAAGCAAATCTGGTAGTGATCATCCATGCAAGTTTGGTCCGGGTAGGGCTTATAATTCCTTGAGAATAGACCTGCTCCAAAAACTTGAACCTGCTCCAAAAACTTTAACCTGGTCACTCATCTAGAAAATGTAGGTCAGATCCAGCATCCAAAGCAAGTCCGGTAGTGTACATGCCTAGATGCATCATCCATGCAAATTTGGTCCAGGTAGGGCTTATAGTTCCTTTGGAATGGACCTGCTCCAAAAACTTTAACCTGCTCTAAAAACTTTAACCTGGTCACTCATCTAGAAAATGTAGGTCAGATCCAGCATCCGAAGCAAGTCTGGTAGTTTACATCCCTAGATGCATCATCCATGCAAGTTTGGTTCAGGTAGGACTTATAGTTACTTGGGAATGGACTTGCTCCTAAAACTTTAACCTGGGACGCCGACGCTAACGCCGACGCCGACGCCAACGCCGGGGGTATAGCATAAGCTCATCTCGACTTCGTCGAGGTTAGCTAAAAATTAATTCCATATACTAGTATATTTAAGATGATCATGTCAATTAAAACCTGATCTGTCAATGCTTACGTTTCCCAGCCAAATAATTCCTAATCATGCAAAAATCTGTATTACTGAAATTGTTAATCAACTGCGTAGGCCTATATACTGTTTTTAGAATTTCGATCTGTACAATGCACCTTTATTTACATTATTTAAAAATAAAATTCTAAATTTTATATGAAATATAATGTTTATTTTATGTGAAGGGTTACTGATTCGATTTTTGGCCGATGATCAGTTGGTTAGGGTCAACCGATGCTACCGATTAATCGATTCTGATTTTCAACCGATTTGACAACACTACTTCCATATAAATATGATCAATTATGGCTTTGTTATTCTTGAGAATAAGATTTTTAAAGAATCTTCCTATATATTTCTATGTAAAACTTTGGTCGGCAATTGTGGCCCCGCCCTACCCCCAGGGGTCATGATTTGAACAAACTTGAATATGCACTACCTGAGGATGTTTCCCCATAAGTTTCATCTTTCCTGGCACAGTGGTTCTTGAGAAGAAGATTTTTAAAACATACCACCAAATTTTCATTAATTCCCAATTATCTCCCCTTGAATGAGGGGGAGGCCCTTCATTTGAACAAACTTGAATCCCCTTCACCCAAGGATACTTTGTGGCAAGTTTGGTTGAAATTGGCCCAGCGGTTCTTGAGAAGAAGATGAAAATGTGAAAAGTTTACAACAACGACGACGACAGACAAAGGACAAATTGTGATCAGAAAAGCTCACTTGAGCCTTTGGCTCAGGTGAGCTAACAACACAACTACAGAGAATTTTTCTCATCTTTAAAGAGCAGAGAAGTTGAACCTACCTGTGCTAAAATATCATTCATTGTCTCACTAGCATCAGTGTCATTCTTTCCTAGAATTCTCAGCAATCGAAGGATTTTTACCTGATCAGGAAGAAGGTATAATCAATTACAATAACATAATTAATTTCTTACCAGTACCAGTCTGAAACACTGGCAACTATTTTCTAAACATCTAAATTATATTCATGTTTGTTTTCCAAGCAAGCATGCTATATATCTTTTTTTTTAAAAAAGGACCCGTGTAGTTGAACATAAATTTGTATTCAGCAATTTAAATCAATTCTAATCGATCAACAAAGAATAATATATATTGATGTCACACTGACTCACATAAAATATTTGATCTAATACATGTAAATCCGTTCAACATGTACAACAAACTCTGTTCAAAGACATGCACAAAATTAATAAAAAAAAAAAAAAAAAAAAAGTTTAAACAGAAATATCTACCAGTACAGTAAAAGTGTAATTTGTTGCTCATGCAGTCCAAAATTAAAAAAAAGAAAAAAGAAAAAACAATTTTTTCACTTGTTAGTACATAAGTCATCTTAACATGCAAAAGTGTTGTCATGCTATGGTCCTGTACATTGTTAAGATAACATTGAAAAGGCACTGCTTAGGTCAGATTTGAAGGTCGAGAAAAGCTCTATTATCTGATTATATTCAGCAATTGCAACTAGCAATTATCTTACTCAGGAACATCAGAATATGGGAATACAATAACCTGAAGCACACTAGTAATAACTTTCTAGACCTAACACCACTTTTTTTTTTATATTTTAAAAATATCCAAATTTTTATTAAAAACCACTGAAGCAAGCAAATTTAAATAAATAATAATACATGTATATAATTTTTTTAGTCATGGCTTTCAAAATAATATGAAAATAATTTAGAATAAATGTTATGATGCATGAATTTCTGCAAACAAAATTCAAGACTTTGAGTGCAAAAAAAATTATACATGTGCGGTTCAATGTGACCCATTATTTATCAATATAATCAAGAATTTTTTATCCCATATATCATCATCAACCGTGTTTCCTCTACCTACACACTATTTATCTAATATCAATATTCTGTGGCAGGAGTAGAAAGGAGAAGAGATGAATTTAGTGAAAGATATTCACACAGAGAAATCCAATAGCAGAGGTTAGGTGTCATCACTGTGCCAGAAACCCGGAAAGCATTAAATTAACTACAACACGCTGGGTTTATACCTGTAGAAATGGGTCGCTAACCCCTGACACATCATGTTCTGGGGAATAACCGGCCATGATCAAGTTCTTTAGAACTCGGACCAAATTTGGAACCACCTGAAAATAATTTAAGACAGCTCATGCAGTAAGGAAGAAATAGAGAGCTATACCTGCAAAAAGGGATTACTGACACCAAACACATCATGTTCAGGAGAATAACCGGCCATTATCAGATTCCTGAGGATTCGTACAAGCATAGGAACAACCTGTAGTAAACATAAGGCATCAACATTCCTCCTATAATACTCAACTTAATCTGCTTCCTTTCTCAGAAATGTAAAATGATTAAACACAGCTCATCATTATTTGAAATACTTACCCAAAATCTTAGCAAAGGAACTAAAAAAATCTACACTCTTATTTCTGTGCAATGTCAACAAAAGTGGACTTCACATAAAATATATCAAAGTCATTCCTTAACATGTCGTTTGTAAATTATAGCTGTATGAAATAATATAAATATGATAAATAAGAACACAGAAAAATTGAGTTTGTTTAATTTCAAAATTTCTAGAACTTTGTATGGGATTTAGCTCACCTTTCTAAAGTGATGCAGAGTGTCAGGGCTTTTCTCACACATCTCTGTGATCAGACACACTGCAGTCAGCAGAACTCCATGATTCTTCTCGTTCAGGAGGGAACGTGTAGCCGGAATATACATCTCCATTAGGTCTGGCACTTTACGGATAATGCAAAGGGCACACAGGATAGCCTGAAAATATAAATTGGGTGAGAAGAAGCTGAAAAAAAATTGGAAAATACATTTTTTAAACAAACTTCTTATCATACCCAAATAATTATTTGAATTTTGAAAATCTGTGGTCAAAAAAATAAATAAAAAAGCATCACACATTCATTATATATCTGACGAAGAAGTAAAAATATTCACAGCATTCATCGATAATTCAAATGTAGTTTTGAACCAAAATCTAATTGTACACTGATTGAAATAAAAAATTTAAATGAATAGATTGATGAATTTGCGAGACTGACCTTTTTCTTGATGTAGGCATTTGAAGACTTAATCATTTTTTCAATCTCTCCAGCTAAATCTCTGCTCATTTCCACTGAACATATTGTACCAAGTGTACATAGTGCTAAACTCTGAATATACTGGGTCTGATGATTCAAGTCACTGAAACAATCAATGGTATAACATATTAGATGTTGTTCAACCATTAAAAACAGAATCAGATTTACTTCTCATGCATCAAATTAAACTTCCTCAATATCTGATATACCCATTAAATAAGGAAATGTTGTGTTAAGTGTGGACACTGAATTAAATACTACGCCACTTAAAACTATTGTACACTAATATTCTACTTGTTAGATAACAAGAGCGACCTACTTTTTCAGAGAATTGGTGACCAGCAGATGGACATCTTGTCTTTCGTCCAATAACAACATGGCACCCAGGTAACCTATCCTCTTATCTGTAAACTTGGGGGAGGCTATCAGTTTCATACACTCCAGCTGTAAGAAATATTGAATCTGAATATTCTATACACAAATTCAGAAAATACAATTAAAATTGATCGAAAAACTTAAGAAATCTTGACATACACATATAAATTAGAGGTAAAAAAAAGCTAAACAGTCAATAGCTTTACCTGGCCAAAATGGGCAGGATATCCCAACATATGAATATACAGTAACTTGGCTAAATTTCGACATTTGTAAGTATTATCTTGATCCCTAAAGGAGTCACGGATGGCCGCACACTCCTTCTGCACCACTGCCCTCTCATCTGCAGCTGTTCTGGCTGAGCGAATTTCTCGGATGAGATCTCTCAGTCTCTTAGGAGTTGTCATTGTCAATGAGCTGCAATCATAACAGGATTTATAAATAGAAATTTCGTAATGAGTTAAATTTTCTTATGCAGAAATGTAGGCTGAGCTAAAAACTATACATGATCAACATCAAATTCAAACTTTTTAATCAGTGTAGGATTAAACATTTAGTAAACTGTAGAATTATTTCAAACTAAACAATCGACAGGCAACTCTTTGCAAAACATGACATATTCTGGTGCAAGATGAGTTTACAAACTGAAATATTCCAATTTATCGAGTTGCACATTGATGAAAAGATGCAAGAAATCTTTGAAAAAAATGCAGGTAAACCTAAGTTTAATCAAAATTATCTTCAATTTACATTGTATTATGGTTTTAGACAAAAATATATATCAAAGAAACATGTCAAACAAAAGTAAAGGATCACTTAAAGATTAAGAAATATCTTATTGTATTAACATAATTAATATTGCACTTGTCCCTCTTCATAACCTACTATTCCTAAAATGTCATGCTTATGTCTCAAAGCATAAAAACTATTACTGCATTATTATTATGCATGCATATGCTACGGTTTACAGCTATAATCACATGCATAATTTCAATACCAAGAATTTCCCAATCACCAAAATATCTCATAAATATTTGAATATATTTTATTAGGCCAAAACCTTGCTTTGGATGCTATTTTTCATGCACCTTCTCAATTACAAGAGAATTTTCTGAGGTATAAGTTACCATGGGAATATCACCTGGTTGAAATTTTGTACATGGATATATAAATCAGTCTGTACAGGGGAACTGACAATACTTAAGTTGACTTTACTTAATCATTTCTTTTTACTCTCAACAATGAACAAATACACATATTGTGTGATAAAATGAAGCCCTTGTCCCAAAACTTTGCCTGTATGGAGATTGTATTTCAAGTATTATGGGATGATTGTTTATCATGTTTATTTTAAAAAAAAAAAATTGTCATAACATCATTCTAGTTTACAACATTTTGCAACCCCATTAAAAAAGGAAACCTCTTCTAGCTGATGAACATTCTGCATACATATTGCACAATAGAATGCACATGAATCACTTTGCATTTATAATGTATAAAACATTATTTTTACATTCTGATATTCAGCATAAAAGGTTATGAAGATTTTTTGGCCTCGCTCACTTTCAAACTGACATTGTTTTTCCTTTCTACAAATAATTAAATGAGTAGTTTGAAAACCAATCAATAACATAGATAATCAATTACAATCAATCTATGACCCCTCCCCCAATGTCATTCAAACACTGAAATACTCCAAGTTGAAGCCACAATATTATAGCAAACACTACAACGCAGCACTAATATAATCACACAAATATAAAGCACCTATCATAAGATTCTTATTCTGACAACTTTTGCTGTTTCACTTGAACCGGCTTTTCTGCAATCAACATTATCAATGAAAATAATACAGGTGGGAGGTGGGACAGGTGATATTACCGAATCATTTTCGTTCCTTTAGAAATTTAGATATGCCTGGACTTCTGGAAATCTACACATCAAGAAGGAGACTGGGCACCCGCCAATGTTTTCCTCTATGCTTTGATCAATTACAGGCCGAATTTTCCCTTTTCATCAGGTGATATGCTCATCGTATACGAACAATATGGCTTCCGAACCAACAACAGCTAGCGCGGAAGAAAAGAAGTGCTTTTAAATTAACATACCAAGCAGTGCCACCAGTATATTGATAAAACACTATATTATAAATGATATATATACTGTGTTAAATAATAATAAATATAATCTACAATGATCAGCTCGAAAATGTTAATGATCTACTCCGGAAGAAAATAGTCCGATTCCCCGTGGCATTTGACGTCATCCACAGAATGTCATCTTCCTGCAAGGGAAGACAACTGGATATTTAGCTTGAAACCAAAAATGAAACTTGAAAATCACATCAGTAATGGTCGGTGATAGTGTCATGTGACATAGACAATTTTTTTCTCGATATAATTCTTTAAATGCTAAATACAATTAAATAGCACCTTTTCTAACTTTTTACAAAACGTCTTTTTTTCTCTTTTTGGTCATTTTAAATTAAATTAAAAAATCTAAATCTTATCAGTGACCTAATACATTTAATTGCCATATATTATGCATCCATTAATTATACTATAATGAATAAGTTTTGGAGATTATTCTTGAGGATTAAATAGATTTCGGCATCAAACTCGTTGGTTGATGTATATTTTCTTCCTTATAAAGACGAGGTAACAGGTTCGTTCGCCCGATCTACCTGTTCGCCGGAGTCCGTTCGCGCAGGGTCCGTTCGCCCAAAAATTTCTTTGCCCAAAATCTTGTTCGCCCTATAATAGTTTCGCCCAATACTTATATATTATATTATATACACATATACATATACTTATATATATATACTTATTTGAAATAAAGATTAACATGTATTTTTATTTCCTTTACGAACTTGGGTTATTTTTTCTCAAACCAGGAACAATGTTTATTTAGTCTTAATTAATTTTTGATTTGATTCTAATGCATTTATTAATGATTTTGGTGTTTGCACTATAGTTAATTAGATGACTAATATCAATATTAATTGGGGGGATACACTCGTGTTATTTTTACGAATTGGGCTATATTTTGAAAACAATTAAGGGACTGAGACGTTAATAGATCCCTTATAGAACTGAGCAGCGTGTGAAAAGAAATTCATTATATTATATTCTATTTAAAATCTGGGCGAACAGACCCTGTGCAAACGAGAAATTGGGCAAACGGACTCTGGGCGAACGAAAAATCGGGCGAACGGGATAACGGGCGAACAATTTTTAGGGCGAACGAACATGGAACCTAAAGACGACTATCTGTTTTCTAAATCAATCTTGGGTTTAACTGATGTAGGCGCTAATCAATCGCTATATGATTTCTTACTTTAAAAAGTCCAACAGTTCGACTGTGTTCCCTGACTTTAGGTCAGGAACTGTTAAAATTGACTTTTAAAAAAGACTGTTGCCCGATGTCAAATGGCCCTAAACTGAGTTATCTTTACATTAGGTAAAGGAGTATAACAAAACAGTTGTTGACAGGAGTCTCGGGAAACAGTTGACCTGTTGAACCAGAGTGCAAACTGTTGCCAGCAGCTTACGGCCTTAAGCAACAGCTTGCACTCTGGTCCAACAGATCGACTGTTTCCATCTACCCCAGTTAACACTTGTATACTGTTGCCCTCTACAAATTTCCAATTTTACGGCACAGTACGCTCTCTGATGAACAGGCTGGGACCAACTGGCAACTGCTCAAATCATTGAAAATAATAACTTCTTTGGGATATATCCCAAATAGAATATAAATTTTCAGTGGAAAAATATATAGTTTTATCTTATTTATAAATATTGTAAATACACATCACGATGCTAATAAAGAAATTACTTTTGGTAAAAAAGTTTTTTTTTCTGTACACCCTCTGTTTGGGAGATTGATCCCTCCAAATATTTCTCTAAAGGCCGAGATTTTTAACCGTACGGTTTTCTCAGGTAAGGGGAGGGACTAAATTTTACATGCGTGGCACCCCGAGGTATTGACGGTCGTGCAGACCGTGGGAAGCGCTAGTCCCTATACACAAACAGTATACACAGGATGTCCATGGGTATTACCTGTACAGCTTGATGATAATTGTAAAATTTCGTGATTTCAGACTTATATCTAATATCAAACAAAAAGAAATATCGCAGGTCGACTCTTGTAAAAATCTACGTATGTTGTATGTCACATGTACAGCAGCAACAACTTGAGATCGTTGTAAAAAAAAAAAAGAAATCATTATGAAATACAGGTATGATTTCAAAAGTAAAATACTCATCCTTGTCAGTCCCTTTCAAAATATTAAAAACTATTCATAATTATCGTAAATATAGTAGCAATTAGAGCTTCGATCACGGTCAAATAGTAACAGTTACTTATTTCCGTTTGTATATTGCTATTTGCCAAAACATTACAATTTTGATCAAAGTTAGGAAAAACCTTGGAAGGATTTATTTCTTGATTCCAAATGTAATTTAAGCTAAATACATGCACTGACCTTTACTGTGGTTCCCTTCTTGTCATCCTGAAATAAAATTTAACATGAACTTAAATCACGTACTTTTAAATATTTTTTTGTTATTACACCCCTTCTAGCAAAACAATTGATGAATAGCCCCAAAAGTTCAAATTTTAGATAAATTTAACATAGCAGAATATATCTGTTGTATTAATATTCAGGTTTATATATATATTGTTTTATCATAACTAAATAACAGGAATGAATGATTAATTAATATATACCCCATTTTATAGTACTATAAGAACTGATAGCATTTAATATAAATAGATTAAGTATCAAATACCTATATGGTACCTGTATGAAATGAAAAAAATGTTTTACCAATTTTAATACATGTATCATCAACATTGGCAGATGGTACAATACCCAAGTACAAGTGTCAATCCCTATTCAACATTTCTATACTCTTTCTACATAACACATAATGAGATGTTAGCAGTTTCTTAAATTGAACTGAACTGACAATTGATGTAAAACTTACTGGATGGAGTTCACCAATAAGATAATCTTTCATCAATTCTCTAGCATCAGTGGAATGGCCTACATCTTCAAATGCTTCTGTTGCGTCTCGACCTTATAAAAGAATCTATTTTGTATATAAACATTATAATCAATCAGGTTACTCTGTAATAAGACTGATTAAGAAGCTAATATTAGCAGGGGTGGAAGAAGAATAGGAGGAGAAATATGCAACTTTACTGTTGACAGATTGAAATTGACTGAAATTGGGGGTGGGGCTACTGAATATATCACCAGGCTTGTCCTGCAGGGTTATTGAAATTCAAAGCAATTACAGAGCTTTATAAAATAGTACACAAATTCCAAATTTGTTAAATGAGGTTTAAGAAATAACATTTGAATCAAAATTGCATAAGTTACTGCAAGATGTTATTTTGGTCTGATCTGTCAACACTCTTTATAAACTTAGGTTACCTATTAGTGTTTAAACCTCGATGTAAATTATCATACAAGTTATTTTATAATATATAGAATGTAGGTCTTCATTGTGGCAAGCCAAGGGTTTTGTGTCCATTCTGTTTCAATCGGTTTATGATTTCGATGAAAGCCGTAGCTACTTAAACTAGAAATTAAATTTCTTTGAAATACTATAAAAATGCTACTCCTCCTGTAGTTTTGGTCTGATTTCAATATAACTTGGCACACACGTAGACTACAATAAGATAAATAATTCTTTGGTGTTGCCGTGGTTACTAAAAATAGAAATTTCTTTAAAATACTTTTTAAATGCTACTCCTACTACAGTTTTGGTATGATTTCAGTATAACTTGGCACACAAGTAGACTACACTAATATACATAATTATGTATATCGGTTTTTCATTTCGATGAACGGAGTTGTCGTGGTTACTAAAAATAGAAATTTCTGTGAAATACCTCCAAAATGCTGGTACATCTCCTACAGTTTTGGTCTGATTTTAGTAAAACTTGGCACTTAGTAGACTACACTAAGATACTTAATTTTAGTTATCTTTTTTTTTATTTCGATGAACGATGGTGCCTTAGTTACTAAAAATGGAAATTTCTTTGAAAAACTATCAAAATGCAACTCCTCCTGTAGTTTTGGTTTTATTTCAATATAACTTGGCACACAAGTAGACTACACTAAGATATATAATTCTGGATATAGTTTTCTTTCAAATTTCAATGAACGATGTTGCCGTAGTTACTAAAAATAGAAATTTCTTTGAAATACTTTCAAAATGCTACTCCTCCTACAGTTTTGGTCTCATTTTAATTTAATGCAGCATTAAAGTAAACTACACTGAGATACATGATTCTTTTTTTATTATTTTGATGAATGATGTTCCCGTGGTAACTAAAATTGAATATTTCTGTAAATTTTTTTAAATTTACTCTAATAGTTCTAGTCTTATTGCACTCTAGTCACAAAAAGAGACTAAATCAAGGATCATTTTTTCTATTGATAGCTGTTGCAAAGTTTCAAGTCCAACTTTTTCTTTTCCCTTGTTACAGGTACAATTCAGTAAAGCTACAGTCTCGACAGAGACTTCTAGTTATATTTTATAAAATTAAATGAAAATAATGTAATCGTACTTTGAGTACAATATTATCAAGCAACAGTTTCAAAAAATAAATATATCATATATCATGGTTTATCGAAGAATAAATTAAAAAGTATTGATACATGAAATTAAACTTTTTATCAATGTGGCACACTAATTTTTTGTATTTCATTTCTTATTTAAATTAAATGAAACAAAAAGTCAAATGTTAAACAGCATCAAAATTGAATTGAGAGTTCTTTAAGTACTGGTATCCTAGAAAGTCAACCCTTAATCTCAAACTCTGATTTAGAAGATAACAAAATTGTTTGAAGTGTGATATGCAGTGAACAAGAACTCCAACACAAACAGAGTGGGATCTGGTTTATGCGCATTTATTTAAATTTGTCTGAAACTGAACTAGGGCGAGGCTTTAATTCTAGCAAGAGATGTAGCGTAAGAGAAAAAATACAACAAAATCAAAAAATATCATAGGGTTAGCGAAGAAAATCTAGATAAATTGAAAAAAACAGCGGCAGATCAAATATGTGTTGCTTACATATATTTTTTGTCTTTGTGTTGATATCCACGCCCTCTATATATTATCGGAGCACTTCAATCTCATTGTAAAGAAAACTCGAAGAATCGTCAAGAGTTTGTTGATTTTTGTGGCATGAAATTTCCCTGAATAATAACAAAAGTATTAAACAACTATAAACTGTTTAAATATTGTTGATTTTACAAATATGATTCTTGGTTTTGGTTTATAAACTATACTTCGCAAAAAATTCAACACGTGGAAGTATAGGGCTTGCAAAACTGCACTCCTCTTTCTCACAAACAGAAAAATGCAGAATAAAATATGGAAATTCAGTTGTGTAAGGTCTAGCCGAGTCCCATCACAAGGGGAGATAATCAAGATAAGACAAAAATAGAGTGTGGTCATTAAAAAATCTTCTTCTCAAGAACCACTGAGCCAGAAAAGCTGAAACTTATGTAGAAGCATCCTGGGGTAGATTAGATTCTTAATTGTTCAAATCATGACCCCCGGGAATAGGGCTGGGCCACAATGGGGAATCAAAGTTTTACATAGAAATATATAGGAAAAATCTTTAAAAATCTTCTTTTCAAGAACCAGTGGGCCAGAAAAGCTGAAACATATGTGGAAGCATTCTGGGTAGTCTAGATTCTAAATTGTTCAAATCATGACCCCCGGGGGTAGGGCCGGGCCGCTATGGGGAATCAAAGTTTTACATAGAAATATATAGGAAAAATCTTTGAAAATCTTCTTCTCAAGAACCACTGGGCCAGAAAAGCTGAAATCTATGTGGAAGCATCCTTGGGTAGTGTAGATTCTAAATTGTTCAAATCATGACTCTGGGGGCAGGGTGAGGCCACCATGGGGAATCAAAGTTTTACAATGGGAGAATCAAAGCAACCTGTGGTAGGGTACATTTTAAATTGTCTAAATTATATCAGTGGGGTAGGGTGGGGTCACAATATGTATTACAAAGGGGAAATTTGGTAAAGAACAGAATGGTCAAAGCTTCTCAGGTGAGCGATGTGGCCCATGGACCTCTTGTTTTAAAACTGATTAATCTTGAAATTAAGACAAAATATATTTTTTAAAACATGAGTTCCAACTCTTTCAAACATTTTTAAAGAATTCTATCAGAAGTCCTTTGAACAAGCTTTTAAGTCTATTGTTCTTGGAATAACATTTGTATTTTCATTTTATCGTTTGTAATGATGAAAAATTATTATTTCAGACAAACACATCCTTCAATCCACCAAATACAGCAACTGCAGCTGGGTAAAGAGTGTTTTGTATTAATATTTTTGAACAACTTTAGATTGTGAACAAATGTATTTATATTAAAAAATGATTTTTTTATCACTAAAAACAAAAACCAAATTTGAAATCGAAAAATGCTCCAGTTTTATTTGCAAAAGAAAAAAAAACATGGATTAATTTTTAGCCCTACTGGTCAGAGACTAGAAGGGATTATGCAATAGTAAGACCTCAGTCATCTGTCTGTTTGTAAAAAAAAAATCAAAATGCTAGTACTCCTACAGTTTTGAATTCCCAAGTTTAGGCTTCATTTTTAGCTCACCTGAGCTGAAAGCCCAAGTGAGCTTTTCTGATCACATTTTGTCTGTAGTCCGTCTGTCCATCAGTCTGTCTGTAAACTTTTCACATTTTCAACTTCTTCTCAAGAACCACTGGGCCAATTTTAATACTTGCCACAAAGCATCCTTGGGTGAAGGGGATTCAAGTTTGTTCAAATGAAGGGCCAAACCCTCTTCCAAGGGGAGATAATCCTCAGGTAGTGTAGATTCAAATTTGTACAAATCATGACCCCAGAGGGTAGGGCGAGGCCAAAATGGCCAACCAAATTTTAACATAGAAAAATATAGGAAATTTCTTTAAAAATCTTCTTCTCAAGAATGACAAGGCCATAATTGATCATATTTATATGGAAGCATCCTCAGGTATTGTAGATTTAAATTTGTTCAAATCATGACCCCCGGGGGGTTAGTGCGGGGCCACAATTGACCAAAGTTTTACATAGAAATATATAGGAAATTTCTTTAGAAATCTTCTTCTCAAGAATGACGAATCCATAATTGATCATATTTATATGGAAGCATCCTCAGGTAGTGTAGATTTAAGTTTGTTCAAATCATGACCCCTGGGGGTAAGGGCGGGGCCACAATGGCCAACCAAAGTTTTACATAGAAATATATAGGAAAATTCTTTAAAAATCTTAATAAAAAGAATGATGAAGCCATAACTGATCATATTTTTATGGAAGCATCCTCAGGTAGTGTAGATTTAAGTTTGTTCAAATCATGACCCCAGGGGGTAGGGCGGGGCGACAATGGCCAACCAAAGTTTTACATAGGAGTATATAGGAAAATTCTTTAAAAATCATTTTCTCAAGAATAGCAAAGCTATGATTGGTCATGGGGCTACTTTTTGATTTAAACTTTTCAATAATAAACCAATTTATACTTTTTTACAAGCCGCAGTGCTCAGGTGAGCAATGTGGCCCATGGGCCTCTTGTTTTTTTAGAATTATGAACCCCAGCTAAGAATTTGCTGAGATCAAGATCAAATTTTATGTAAAGCTTGAACAAAAGAAAGAAATCTTAATAACTTAAAAGCCATAATAATCATACTCTGTGTCATCCCATTGTTGTATGGATTCAGGAACCCACAACTCAAGGAATATAATAGAGAAAATTAATCTTAAAAAAATCTGAAAAACAGTGGTGCTGAGGTCACTCAGGTGAGCATTGTATTCCACAGGCCTCTTGTTTATTATTTTCAGGAGTTGGACTGGCTGGTTGCTGCCCCTTGGGGTTGCCTTAGCTGCAGCTTTTGTGTACAGATATTTCATGTCCCAGGGCAGTTGAATTCAGATGTTCATCTCTTCTATTTGATGGTCCAAACTTTGCTGTTATTTGCTTGTACACAACCATGGATGTGAATTGAAAATGAGATTTACAGCAAAGTGACAACATATTTAATTATGACTTAAAATATTTTTTATGATTATGTTATTGTATTTATATTTGATTATCAGGATTATTTGATTATCAAGATAAATCCATTAGTATAAAACTTTTTGTTTTATTTTCTTTATATTCATGTCCACCATGAAATGTAGCATAGTAATCAAATTTTTATAGTAATAGATGTAAGATGCCTTGTGAAAAGGGCAAGAGAAGAGTGTCGGTCATCCGTCAGACTGTCTAGCTGTCTATAAACAATTTTTCAAAACGCTACCTTTCTGTCATTATTGGTCCAATTTCAATTTAACTTGGCACACAGGTAGACTACAGTAAGATTCATAATTTAGTAATCAGATTTTGATAAACAGAGTTGCCATAATTTCTGAAAAATAGAAGCTTTTGTGAAATTCCTATTATTTAAACTTGACTTCTGAGTGCTATAAATTTTGTTAAATTATAATAAACTTAAATAAATTGGCATATGCCATTTACACTACACTAGGATACATTTAAATTTAGTGCATTGGTTTTTAGCTCTACTGGTCAGAGACCAGAAGAGCTAATGTGATAGTAATGCGTTTGGCGTCCGTCCGTCTGTCTGTCTGTCTGTCCATCTGTCTGTAAACAATTTTTCAAAATGCTACTCCTTCTACAGTTTTAGTCTGATTTCAATATTACTTGGCACACAAGTAGACCACACTAAGATACATAAAATAGTGCATCGGTTTTTGATTTCGATAAACGGTGTTGCCATGGTTACTGAAATTGTGAAATTCCTTTAAAACGCTACTCCTTCTACAATTTTGATCTGATTTCAATATTACTTGGCACATAAGTAGACTACACTAAGATGCATAAAATAGTGCATCGGTTTTTGATTTCGATGAACGGTGTTGCCATGGTTACTAAAAATAGAATTTTCTGAGAAATTACTTTAAAACGCTACTCCTTCTACAGTTTTAGTCTGATTTCAATATTACATGACACAGAAGTAGACTACACTAAGTTACATAAAATAGTGCATCGGTTTTTGTTTTCGATGAAGGGTGTTGCCATGGTTACTAAAAATAGAATTTTATGTGAAATTTCTCTAAAATGCTACTCCTTCTACAGTTTTAGTCTGATTACAATATTACTTGGCACAAAGTAGACCACACTTAGATACATAAAATAGTGCATCGGTTTTTGATTTCGATGAACGGTGTTGCCATGGTTACTAAAAATAGAATTTTCTGAGAAATTACTTTAAAACACTACTCCTTCTACAGTTTTAGTCTGATTTCAATATTACTTGGCACATAAGACAAGTAGACTACAATAACTTACATATAATAGTGCATTGGTTTATGATAATTACAAACCAGTAGAGCTACAGTCTCGACAGAGACTTCTGGTTGATGAACAGTGTTGCCATGGTTACTAAAAATAGAATTTTCTGTGAAATTCCTTTTAAACACTACTGCACCTTTGATCTGAATTCAATATTATAATTTAACACATGTAAACTTCAACAAGACACATAATTTAGTGCATTGGATTATGAATTTGATGACTGGTGTTTCCATGGTTACTAAAATAGAAATTTCTGAGATATTTCTTTAAAAATGCTTCTTCTACAATTTTGGTTTGATTTCAATATAATTAACTTGGCACTCAAGTAGTCTACAATTAAATAATACTTTTAAGCTCACCTTGCTAGCTGAAAGCTCAAGTTAGCTTTTCTGATAACCCATTGTCCGTGGGTGTGAAGGGGGGTTTACATAATTCAAATGAAGTCTGAAGGGCCTAGCCCCCTAACAAGGGGAGATAATCAAGAAAATATGAAAATAGGGTGGGGTCATTAAAAAAATTCAAGAACCACTGGGACAGAAAAGCTGAAAAAAAATTCATGTAGGTATCCTTGGGTAGTTCCAAATTGTTCATATTAAAAAAATTCAAGAACCACTGGGCCAGAAAAGCTGAAAAAAATTCATGTAGGTATCCTTGGGTAGTTCCAAATTGTTCATATCATGACCCCTGGGAGTAGAGCAGGGCCATAATAGAGAATTAAAGTGTTACATTCAAATATTAGGAAAATCTCAAGAACCACTGGGCCAGGAAAGCTGAAACTTATGTGGAAGCATCCTGGGGTAGTGTAGATTCTAAATTGTTCAAATCGATTGAACTACCCAGGCTAGTATCCAAGACCCAAACTATTAAATGCACATTCATCCATCCTTGAATTGTCTTTTCCCTCAAAAACACAATTTGCAACCAAAATCCTTATTAGTGGCTTGCAAGACTTTGACCTGCAAGTCCAGGGGTAGTCAATGGCACCAAATCTGCAACAGGAAAAAAGCTAATAAATGCATGGCTGGACAGGGAATTAAACCTGGGACTCCTGCATCACTAGTCAGGTGCTCTACTGACTGAGCTAACCAGGCCAATATCCATGGACCAAACCATTATACTTCAAATCATGCACTATTGCTCTTGAGGGTGGTTGGAGGTGAAGCGGGGTTACTTGTCTATACTGAACTGATATCTTTCTCATCCTCAGGGGAGCAGTGTGGACTGTGGGCCTTTAGTTTTTCTTCCCTTTGTCAAATCTGAATCTCATTAAACTGAAGAAAGCCCATGAGTAAAGTGACCTTGAACTTAGTTTCTTAAAGTTTTAAATTTCTTAATGAACCTAGATTAAAAAAGTCCAGAATCCAAGGTCGAAGCAGAATTGTATATAATCCTTCTCTAATTATAATGTACATGTATATATAAGAATTTTTTCTCCTTAGAACTGTATAACAAACATTTTTATCAAGTACAAAATAGACCTAGAGCTACAAAAACAGCACTTTTGATCAACACCATTTCACTATTACTTAAAGCAAGACCCTTAGAAATGGTCATCATCTCAGTGATATTTCGTCAATAAATTTATTCACAATTCATGACTTACTGCTAGAAACTTTTATTATTCCCCCATTTAAATTTACACACAAAAACTATTTCTATAAAAAGTACACAAAACATATACACTTAGTACATCTACTGTAACACAATAATTGTTCATATAATTAACACACCTGGAAAAATGAACACATGGGAAATCAATGCCAAACAAATATAATTATCATTTTGTTCTATAGTTCAATTTGTGTTCTTTACTTTTTGCATATCCAGTAACGTTAACATCATTGCAAAAACTTTTTTAAGTTTGTTGGCAGAGGTAAACATTCAATAGACTGCTTCATTGTTTTGCCACTAGATAAGTGAAGGTCTTTTCGCACAGCATTTTTGCATTGCTGCTTGAGTGTCATTTGCTGTTCCTGCAAACTAGATAGTCCTTGTACATACAGTGACCAGGTGTACTCTGTAATACAGGCAGATGTTAAAACTGTGTCAGGTGAAAAATCTTGAATCCAAAGACCAGCACCTACAAGTTTTCTTAACAAGAAAAGTTCAATTCCGGGATCTTTCAAATAAGATTTAGCACCATCAAAGGTAGATAAACCACGATTGTTTCTTGCTTTAACGTTTGCACCAAAGGAAATTAAAAGATCAAGGAGAAAATTTACTTGCACATCATTATGAATTTGATCAAACCTAGAATAATCTTTGCCAGATATAATGAACTTGTAATTTGATTTTACAAAACTTTCCTTTGTTCGTTGACAAAAACTACTAATGATATGAAGGGATGAATTTCCCTCTTTGTCACTTGTGTTTACATTATTGCAAAACTGTAATAAGGATCTTGCTGCTTTCTTCTTGTTAAAATAGCAAGCCATTAGCAGTGGTGTGTTTCCAAAGTTATCTACCACACAGAGATCGGCTCCTGAATTGACAAGTAACTCAACCACAGCGACTTGTCCATTTTCAGCTGCTCTGTGAAGAGGAGTTAGATTGTAGGTATCTGGCTTATTAACATTAGCACCATACTTGATCAGCTCAGAACAGATTTCTGTACAACCTTCAGCAGCAGCATAATGTAGAGCACTTAACCCTGCACTGCATGGGACTTCCATGTCGACATTCTTTTTCAGTAAATCAGAGAGGAAATTTATCTGTTTGAATTTGCATGCAAAGTGAATAGGTCTGAGAATTTTCTTTGATTTTTCACAAGTTGCTGTTTTCTCAGGATCGGCTCCTCTGCTGAGAAGTTTTCTGGCAATATTTTCACAGCCTGTTTCTAAAGCATAAGACAGTGGGGTCTTGGAATAAATTATAGTAGCATCTAAATCAGCTCCATTGTCAATCATCTCAGTAGCAACATCTTCTGCTGAGTTGGTTATAGCTTTAGTAAGTTCAAACAGTAAAACTTTCTGTTTCAGTTTTGCTGGAAAAGAAACATGAAAATTACAATTTTTATTATTTTTCGCATGTGTTTAGTTTTCCATAATCAAATTATATTTACATGTACTTTTGTCACTGCAAATTGACCTGACAAGAAAGACAGGCCTTTTGAATATTGACAAGTTTAAATAAGAAAAGAAATGCATGGACCATAACCCTTGTCTGAATAATATGAATCTCTTTCTCTTATTCTTGAATGTAAATGGATGTGTGCAAGCATTTAAATCTATTTTATGACCTTAAACTAAGCAAAGGGCCATATAGTAAACATTGTGGAATCATTTCACAAGATCTATGTTGTGTTCTTGCTATTTTTTAAACCAGAGATTTCAATAAAGAATAGGAGATATTTTTTTCAGCATTTCAGTGATTGGAATTTGTCACCTCATGATTGGCCTATTAAACTTAAGGAAATAATTCTAATACAGCCAAATGGATGAATTCACCTTTTCACTTAAAAATTATTGAAAGCCCTGCAATATTAAAATTTGATTTTCAGTGCTTTATCATGAATTACAAAGTTAATGAGCTGGAGTGAATTTTTCAATTCTTTTCAGCAATATGTCAGTTTTTAAACTGCAAACACACATAGATCGGCCATCCATATTCTATCTGTGGTGAGTGAATGTCCCAAGTCACTGACTGTCACTCTCAGACTATGGTGTCTACATTTAATTATTAATCAATGCCATTCTAAAGATTATTTCTTACCTCTTTGATTAAATTCTTCATCCATCTCTTATCTGCAAAATAGATATGATATAATGAAAAAAAAATGATCTGGTTTAAGACTTGTTTTGTTATTTGTTCTGGTTGGGCACAGCCCACATTGGCACAATAGAACATTTTATTTACCATTTGGGAGACAATTACACAAAGAGGTATTCATTAATTATTGACCATATGATCATGATGATGGTCATTTTATTTCCATCCACTGTTATGATACTCCTATCTTAACATGGACCTTTTTACTAGATAAAGGTCCAGCAAAATCCCTTATTATAGCTATATTGCTTGAAATAGCTATATAGGTTTATTATTTGTAAGATATAAACACCCCCTCAAAAAAAGCCCTGCAAGAATTTTGTTATTCATATATGTAAACTGGCCTATCAAAAAAGCAACCCAAATTAAAGATGGTTCTACCAATGCAGCTTTTGCATACTTACTGAACTTAATAATAATATCAAAATCGAATTTTATTTTGCACCATTGAAAATTATGCATCATGTTCCACAGAAGATTGGAAAAATAAATAGAGGATTTTCTCTCCCGTATGGTCAATAAAAACAGATCAATTCATAATTGTCTCCCAAACAACAAACAGGGCCTGAGGGTATAAAACCAGGAATACTAGCCAATAGGTGGGCTGTGGCCAAACTACTAATGGTACATTCTATAAAAATGAAAAGTAAACAATAGCAACATGTTTGACATTTTAGAAATAAATCAAATGCATAGTAATTGTGGAAATTTAAATGGCATCATCAAGATATTGTTTGAATACCATACCAGTTTACACCTCTATAAAACTATAAAAGTGTGTTATATACTGAACAGACTCTGAATTATTTGCCAGACCTTTTTATAAACCGGTATAGAATACACACTTGACTTTGTATACCTATTTAAGACTTCTTAGTTGTTTGCTTACCTCGGGCTCGGTGATTATAAATGTCTTTACTCTTTTTCTGAATTGTCACAATGGACATATGGTCATAATGGTGACTGAGTCCGGAGAACTTACACGCCCTCTGGTGACAGATATGAATAATTAATGAGCTACGAGCTCTTACCGACCGTTACGTTTTCGACCATCCAAACAGTGAAAAATTTCTAGTACTTCCGGTGTGAAAGGTTTCAGTCAGCTTCAACTTCAACTAATTCGTATTAAACATAAAGCAGATAACCACGATGAAAAAGATATTGTAATTGTTTATGCTAAAACCTAGGTTGTTTATGCTAAAGACTAAGGTTTATTATGCCATGAAGAGATGAAAATCAAAGTGAATAAAACATTTTGTGTCTACATGGGATCCACCACTTCAAGTGCTACTTACAGTCACATGATGGTGTTATTTGTGTTTCTGATAAGATGTATGAAACACTTATCATAACTTTAATTTACTTCTCATTTTTATTTTTTGCAAGCAAGCTAGCAGTGAAAAACCAAAGATTTACTGTTGTTTGGAATGTACCATCGGATATTTGTTATAAAAAGTACAACATTGATCTTAATCTTTCAAACTTCAGAATCGTCACGAACGAGAATACCTCGTTTAGAGGAGAAGAAGTAGTTTTATTTTATGAACCACTTCCGGGATTGTATCCAAAGTATTTTCCCAATGGGTCGGCATTAAATGGAGGGATCCCTCAAGTAAAACTTTTCCTAAAAATCATTTATTTATAGGTCTTGAAATAAGGTGATAACAACAAGTCCAACGTACTTAAAAAAATTCCACTAAGTTCTTTTCACTTCAGAATTTTCTTTGTATTCAAGTAAGATTTAAAAAAAATTAATTTCAGGAAGTTCCATTCAAAGAACACTTAAAAAAGGCAGCAGAGGACATCGAAGTTTTTGTTCCCTCTGAACACTTTGATGGAAAGGGGGTGATTGACTGGGAGAGTTGGCGACCTATATACGAAAGAAATACATATGAACCAGATAAGTTGATTTATATGAAGGAATCGAGGCAACTAGTGCAGAAATTACATCCAAAGTGGAACTCTTCAATGGTGGACCAAATGGCGAAGCAAATGTTCGAAAAATCAGCCAGGTAACCGCACTTACCGGATTTTAACAAGTGTTAATTATATAATATGTACATTTTATTTGTGCAAAACATTTTGTATTTCCTAATACTTAAATGTATTATTATTTTTTCTTTAGAGAGTTGATGGAAAATACGTTGAGAAAAGCCATAGAATTACGTCCGAATGGCTTATGGGGTTTCTATGGCTTCCCAAGATGTTTCAACTTCAAGACTAACGAAAGTTCCTGTCAGAAGAATACCATTCACTACAATGATCAGTATGTGATCTCTTCCTTGAATATTTCACTAGTTAAGTCAATCACTTTATCATGTTAGTACTGTATTTAGTGTGAAGTAGATTTTGTATTTTCCCTCAGATTAAAGTGGTTATTCAGTGCCAGTACAGCTTTTTATCCCTCTATCTACCTGTCGTCAAAATTTCCCTCCTCCTCCAGTCGCCAGAAGAGAGTGCAGGGAATTCTGAACGAAACTTTACGAGTTAATGCACAGTATTCCACTGCCAATACTCCAATGTACTCTTACAGCACATTCAGATTCACAGACACCAACAAATTTTATATTGCGGTAAGTCTTAAGTATAGAAGAAGAAGCTAAAGTTTAGCTTTTAACATTATATGCTGTATGATTACAGAATCGTTTTTCATTAGCAATCTGATTAATTCTATCTATAGGAAGACATCATGGCTACCATAGGCCAGTCCTTTGATGCAGGAATAGATGGAGTATTGTTATGGGACACTAGCAAGAATTTTAAAACGCGGGAAAATTGTGAGTCTCTCCAAGAATACATTAAGTCAACACTTGGCCCACTCGTGAAATCAGTTATTGATTTTGCTGAAAAATGCAGTGCTGTATTGTGCAAAGGCCATGGTAAATGTGTTCGTAATTCATGGACATCAGCTTCCGGATTACAGGCATTGACCCAGAGAAAGGTGTTTGATTTTGAAAATTATAAGTGTCGTTGTATTTCCGGATGGGAGGGTACCCACTGTGAGAAGCCTATAATCATATTTTAAAGATAAAAACTTTGTCGTTAAACTTAAATTCAACTTAATACAATATAAGGAAAGAAACTAAAGATTAGAACATCACTCTGATGAATAGTATTTCCATGGTTACTAAAACTGGAACTATTTTTTGAAATTTGTTCCAAGGTTTCTCCCCCAACAGTTTAACCAGATTGCAATAAATCTAGACCTTGCCACAAATTAAGCAACTTAAAATTAAGCAAGGACCATTATTCTGTGTTCATGTATTGCTGCATAGTTTTTAGTGCAAGTGCCCCTTTTCTCTTCCTATGTTACATATACAATCAGTAGAGCAACAGCATCATCAGAGACTTCTGGTTTGTTAAAGTAATGGGAGTCCATGGTATTCTATACAGTGATGGCGTGTTAATCCGTTATCTATTCTATAAAAGGTTGAAATGTTAATCATAAAGGCTTGCGATAAATATGACACCAAGTCAAACTATAGAAAACTTTATTACATTGAACCAGAAACAATGTAATTTAGCAGGCGACCTTGAAGTTAGTAAGTTGTACTTTTATGATCGTGTTCATGTCAGCTGGTCGGCTACTGCAGATGGTACTGCGGTGAGAGTGAGCCTCCGTGGTACTGTCTACATACTCTATGTGGAACACAGGCTATTAAAACAAAGAGGGGGAAAAGATCTGATTCCCTTCAATCAGTGCTTTTAAAAACATTTGACATAAATGCGGCAAATCTAATACTTCTTACATTTTTATTGGAATATACTCGTATATTGATAGACTATGAAGGAAGTAAAAGAAAAAAATACTCAGAATATGGAAAAAAAAATAGAATTGACAACATACCTTCCTAGCATCGAAAAATGGTTGATAGTAATGACATTCATGATACACTTCACACGACTCGTTAATGGCAAAGTCAAAGTAGTGAATCAAGTCATGGATTTGTTTCAAATCATTTTTCAGTCCGATGGCAAGGTCATGGCTGTGCGCCTCTATAAAAATACCAGATTGTAGATTTTAAGAAAATTAAAAATGGTCAAAGGAGAGGATTTCGGATCGGAAATTTAAATTACAGTCTGCTATATTGTGAAACAATAATTCAAAATAATTCAAACTGAATTTATCTAACCCTTCTCTACAGCAATAGATTATATAGTATATACTTATAGAAGAGTTCTAACTGTTTCACATGTTGCTAGAAAACTGTTTCACCTGTTGCTAGAAATCGGTTAAAATCCAACTGATTGGCTGCTGTGAGGCCGAGTCCATTGTTACTATTGGTAAAACCATCGACGTTATCCGGGTCTACACCATCGCACCCATGTCGTTTTGCCAAAGCAATGCGCTTAGCCATTATATTCCTGATTCTGAGAAAAATCGCATACATGATAAATTTGGTTCCAAGTTATTCCTTAAAATAAAAAAAAAAGTTATTGAAAGAAACAAGAGGCACAATAGTCACATTCGTATATACATGTGTAATTATACATCTGTATATACAGGATCCACAGATTTGAAGTATAAAATAAACATAGATGATCGAAGATATGTTGCCCAAAAGCAGGAGAAAGCATGTGATAAGGGAACAACCAAACAGGTCTTTTACACAGTAACAAATGTCAAAGTGGTTTACTAAGTATTCACTAGTCAGTTCCTGGTTCCATTTCTGACTAACCGAAAGTGTTTCAGCCCGTAAGAAGTTGAACACCAGCCACATACCCGCTCATTTCTCTTGTTACATGGATTTCAGTTTTTGAATGCATACATGTGCCAAAACAATCAAAATTCGTGGTATATTATTATCTAAAAAAAATCCCTTCTTTACTCCGAAACGTACATCAAGCAGTCTAAAACATATGTTCGATTCCCTTAACAATTCAAAGTTATTGTTCTACTTTGTTTAGGCCACTATCCACTTTAATGAACATTTCTTACTGTGTAATGAGCTTTTAAAAAAATCTCTGAATGACCATCTGGTTTTTCTTGTTTATGGACAACACATTCTAAGATTGCTATAAAAACAAAAGAAGCTATCAAAACATCTATTGTTATTTGCAAGAGGGAATTGCAAGAGGGAACAGGTGGAACAGAGATTTCTTAAAAGGTGGAAATTGATGGAAGACAATATTTCAACAACGCACTCAACAAAATTACCCCCCTCCCCCCCACAAGCACTGCTAACCTTGTGTCTCTGATGTCTACCCACCACTCGTTCTCCCAGTGAAGCATTTTGTTCCCGATGGCATCCGGAGGAAAGTCATCTTTGTCTGGTCTCCAATTTTCAAAGGTACCAGCAGAAAAGTAGCAGACCACTCTCTTCCCTTTACTGAAAATTCATAAAATTACATGTATGTCTATCGTGTTGATTTCACATTTTTCTTTGTCATTTTCAAAATATTTCGAAAAAAAGGAAAAAAAATGTATTTTTTTTTCTGTGCTGAAGTATGAAAAAACCCCGAAGGATACTCGTAAATATTCGTTTAAAAACAGTTTATGAAGATCTTGGTATAAATTTGCTTTTATTAGTTTTTTTTAACTATAAATTGAAACAAACACATTACCTGTGTAAACTGGGGATTAGACTTTGATGATTGTGGTTGAACAAATCGATGACGTACACATCCCCGTGAATACCAGTGTTGATGTTATTTTCCCCTATGACGTCATTCCAAGACATATGCTGGTGAGGATGCCACCTACTTTCTACGATACCTACCGCTAAAAGAAGTAAAATAAAAACAAACATTGTCATTTGCATACCAAGACCGATAGTCTTCTTATCTTTGACTGAGGTGCTGGTTTTATATAGTGCTATAGACCCTCGTAGATACTGAGAATCTGATTTTGGAAATGGGTGACCTGCATGTATAATAAAGAGAAGAAAAGCGAATCCATTTACAGAAATGAATTTGATAAGATAAATACAGGTACCACAATACATTTATATCATAATGGTTCCCTTATACTGTAGCAATATACCCTGATCACCAGCATATGGAGTTTATGTTAAAACATATTCTAGATACGAACTATTTCTGAAACGAAGCAAACTATTGACAAATAAGTTGATGAAACAAGGGTATCGATAGTCTCGTTTAATTTAGATTTTACTAAGTATGTGATATGGTATATTTGGAATTCATCAATTTTTTTAAAAAGTTGATACGTGGTGAAAAATGATACATGTATGTGCAACATGATTAAACTCAATTAAAACAATAGAAATATTTCACACTATGTACTAAGGTCATAGTAATTTTATTCAAAAGATAACTTTAATGGTTGCCATAAAAACATAATGTAGCCATATAAAAGGATCTTTTTAACTAAGTTATTGTAAATGCTGCCATCTTTAAGGGAAAAAAAACCACAAAAATTATACATCACAACATTCTTATGATAAAATAACTTGAAAAAGACAATTTTAAAGCCCCTGCAATCAAAGATTCGGGGGTATATAGTTTTTACCCGTCTGTCCGTGTTTCTGTTTGTCCGCAAAAAAAAACCAACAACGACAACAAAAAACCTTTGACATTTTCCATAATAACTGTTTGTCCGCAAAAAAACCCGAGAACCTTCTCCAATTCAGATGTTGCTTAGGGTAATCATACTTCACATATCACCGTGCATATCCGAACATGCGGTGTGTATACTTTGTTGTGCACGGGATGTATGCTTTCGAAGCGAAAGAAAGGGAGTCAAAGTACGTTTTTGTCCATTTTCTCAACTTATGGATAATTTCGCCAGAGAGTATGTGCCTACGGAAGATAGCATTATCTAAGGAGTATATGGATACCCATGAATCCACTGGGCACTTTCAAGTTTTACCAAACACCTCAACTCAATTCCGAGGATCAGAGCAAGATTGACGCTACACTGTGTTTATGATCAATTATTATAGCTTTGCTTTATCATCACTTTTATATTACTATTAAATTCAAATTATCTATATAAAAGTGTGTACAAAATGTCTGTAAATAAAACGGTTCATATCTAAGGATATTGGCGAAAAATCAATGTTGTGTCAGGGGTGTATGCAACATGTAGAAATACATTCAATGATTGGATTGATCGTTGAAGTGAAGTAAGGGAGATGTTTAAAAATGATATTATGTTCTGTTGCCCAGTGAAAGGAAGTTTAAAAAGAGATGCGTTTTTAATTAGGTAAATTGTTATCAAATATCTCAAATTGGAGGCACCCGTACTTTATGGACATTGAATAAACGACTCCTCCAAGACAGAGGATTCGGGTTGTGGTGGTCACCAAGCTCATTCTGGGAAAGGATCAACCCATTCTATTGCCGAGATATGGCCATTTCTGACAAATGTACTGTTATAGAAAATAAATTGCATTGAAATAAATATAAAACTAAAAAAAATCTGTCAGCTTTTGTGACAAAACGCTATGGAGCAGGTCACGTGACCGCCTATATCACGTAATTCGTGGATGAGCAGAACGGTGGTAGATGCAAATTAAAATCAGAGAGGACTGATATAAAGTATAATCATCACTGAAACCAAGTATCGTTTTTGTGGAAGGTATTAAATTAGCTCGCGAACAATTTGAACACCCCTCGTAGTAATGTGAGTGTGTGTGTGTGTGTGAGATCGTGCGTTTTTGTTTGTGCTATGTCCTGTGCGAAACGTAATGACCACATTTGCATGGGGACCGATGTTGAGGGCTGTCTTCATTAATAGATATTCTGTATGTGCTCTTTGCGAGGTGATGCTTTGCTAGGGAATGTCCTTGTTTTATTTTAATTTTTTGAACGTCCAACATCTTTTAAAAGTTTTTTTTTTTGAAAAGAAATTTAATTACTTGTTAATGTTTTGTTGCCAATGACTTGCGAGCAAAATTAATACGACGCAATACTGTAAAAAACGCAAATTTGAGCATCACACATGTTGCGTATAATTAATGAATCCTTGAGCCACATATGACCTTGGTATTGGTATATATCTACAGGACTGTGTATTTTGTTGAAACTGTTCTTATCACGACCTCTTAGAGACTATCCTACAATGTGTCGCTGGTCAGCGGTTTTTGTGTTGTTTTCGGCAGTTGGTGGTGCTATTTGGAAACCGCGTGTGTCTGATACGTGGCAATGGGAACTTAGTTCAGGAAACATTGATACATCAGTGAACGCTCATGTCTTCGATATTGATTTGTTTGATGTCGATCAAAGTACGATTGATAAACTTCACAGGTAATGGGATGTTCTAGAAATCTATAATTATAGGTATTATTCTAATACATGTATACTATCAAAAATATTCAAAGTTGTCAAGTATTATAGACCTTACAGGCGACACGTTCTTTCTATCTATGTTCACAATACATCATCAGATAATATAACATGCAGATCAAACTATACAGCTCAACGCACTTTCTAAGCTCACATGGTTTTTCGCACAAATTAAGGATTGTTATAAACATTGTTATTATGTAAAATTGTGTAACGAAGCAACAAAATATATTTTTTTAAAAATGATTTCTGATTTATTTTTAGGTTTATTTAACAAACTTAAGGTAGGATTCTTCTCTGGTTTCTGACTAGATGAAACATTCAAAGTATATTTGCTTATATGTCTTATATATTGAGGTGTAAGGAATTTAAAAGACCATATTTTTCTTTCCTCATCACAATTGTACAATTTCAAATAGAAATGGTAAACTGCGTTTGAAAACTAGCAGGGACTATATTTTTGGCGGAATGGTGGCGTATGAAAATATCTTCTTTTCTGCCTCTCAAAATTATAATAGAACAATGAATTTAGTTATAATTTTTACACAATCGAAGACTTGGAGAAATTTTCAAACGTAAGTTAAATTAATAATGAGGGACAAAACTTTCAAAATATATCAAATAAATATGATCTTTCAAACAAACTAGAACTTTATTAGCTTTTAAACGCTTCCTATCAAAGTGCAGATTTGAGCCAAAAATCCATAAAAAAGTATATTTTCTCTCTTAGTAAACGATCAAAACTTTTCGTTTTTGTATCATTTTGTACATTTATAAGACTACTTTATTATATGTGAAAATAAGAAAAAGTTAAATATAGGAAGCATATGAAAATAACTATTATATCCTAAAAAATTAAGAAAAACAGAGAAAATTCGGATTAGCCAATATCCAGTTAAGTTAAATTATTTGTGTCAATTTGGTAATATCATGCTATAAACCCGACATAGTAAAGTGTTTTTATGCAAAAAGAACAATCATTAAACTTTTGAAATAGAAGTAGGTATCACATGATTGGCAACAGTTATTTTTTATTCTTAATGTCAAGGAAAAAGATAATGACCTTGACCCGACCTTGCCTCTAATATAAAACGGTCAAATTTAATTTCACTGATACTATCACTTACTGATATTGTCTTCTTGATTTTGTGAAAATTTTATTAATTTTTAAATATTACCATTGATAGGATTTTGATATACTCTTGGCTAATGGATTGGAACAGTTCTCTAATGGTTTTTCGTGGTTTCTCGTCAAATGTAGCCGTCTATGTACCCGTTCTTTTAAAGCAGTTCTTTTCCTTGCATTGACTCAAAAATAGTGCAAATCATGTAACTTTTGTATCTTTGTACAATAACATGACTGTATAAAGCGCAAGATGATAATAGTATTTATTATTTGTTCGACTGCTTTTCATATAAAATAAGCTAAAAATTTTTAGTGTTACTTTCTAAATCTAGCATTATCAAAAATACACCCGACCGTAAAATTCTAAAGTTTCACCATAAATGTAAAACAATTTTCTTTTCAATGGTAACAATTTACAATTTCAAGAGATGAACAATACTTTTTTATTCTGTCTTTTGACATGCTTTTTTATGCAGCATTACCATTTTTCGGCAAAACCACGATGAGTATGGAAAATGTGCAAAATACTTCGAAAAATACCCATCTTTAAGATGACAATTTGAAAAATTTCATCAAAATAGTATCAAGGAATTAAGGCTGGATAATTTTAATTTGTAAATACATATGGTGAAATCATACTGATGAAACATCATATCATTTATCACTGAAGTCCGATTTAAAACATCGACTTTAAAACTTTAAGATTATGAATTAAAGAATATGTACCTTCAACATGAAATATTAAATACATATTAGGGCCATGTCTCGTATTAAAGGTCGTTATGTTCATTTCATAGCAAAAACAATGTGATCTTAATTTGTGAGAAAAACCATGTGAGCTTAGAAAGTGCGCTGAGCTGTACTTATATTTATTTCAGCATGGGGCGAAAAGTGATTTGTTACTTTTCTGCCGGAAGTTATGAAAACTGGCGTCCGGACAAGAACGAGTTCCCTTCGGATGTCCTCGGTAACAATCTGGAGGGTTGGGAGGGCGAAAAATGGCTGGATATTCGCGATGACAGGTCTCAGTTGATTTTTGATTCCTTCATGAAGTTAATCTCAATTTTATTGACATGTATTTTATATTTGAGATATCAAAAGAAACATGTTGGAATATAAATGCCTATATCATTTACGCATATAACATATGCAAAGAACCTGTAAATATACAACTTATGGTTAAAGACATACTAAACAATACGAGTTTTAAATCAAACCAAACACGCGCCTCTAAAATATCAGAGGTTGGATTATGTGACATTGAGTATTGAGCATCCCCTGCCGTCCGGTTACACATGCCGCGTGCCCTATATTATGATCAGGAAATAACGTGGAATCCGTCGACAATTCAGTGTGTAAATAAGGCCTCACAAAATATGAAAACGTCAGTCAGCATTTGACTTAATGATAGATTGTATTTGCTGACAAGGTAACTAAATCGACCATAGAACTTACGAAATGATGAGTTTAAACGAGACTGCTGATATTCTTGTTACATCAACTTGTTTGCCAATAGCTGACCTCGTTTTTCAATTTGTACCTACGTAGAGCATACTCTTGTGCTATATTTTATTTCAAGCTCACCGGGATATATCGTATTGACATAAGAATTGAAATAACCATAATTGTTGAGAATATGTCGTCTGAATTTCGAGTTGAATACAGAAACATGGAAGAAAATCTTATTTCTGAAAAAATTAAATTACCGCTAAGAATTATCAAAGATACATCTAATAAAGCCTATGCTGACATTGTTGTAAAATCGGTTAGAAATATATTTCGAAATAATTATATATATAGAGAGAAAGATTCCATATGCAAGAAATTTATGCATATTTTCCCTTTAAACCCCTTTTACAATGAAAATGCGCCTTTTGAGAGATTGCTAAGCGATGCAAAATTGGCCTGATCTTAACGACCTTTCAACAGTTGCCAAGCCATCGGCATCTCAGTGGTCTTACATAGATCATCGAAATAGTCTCCCAACGATCCAAAATTTAAGTAAAATACTTTCAAGAACTTCCAAATATCGCAGAGAATTTGTCTGGAACGAATTCTTGATCATAGAACGACATAATTTGAACGCATTGCAATTTCTAAGTGGTCTCTTTTCATACGAGAGATATCTCTCTTTTATGGCAAAACTTGATCTCCCAGCTACTACTATTTCTCAATTATGACTTCGGTTGATTGCTCAACAATTCCTTTTAGGTTGCTGCACAAAGTCAAAAATAAAATCTCTGAGAGAGGTGTGTTTCTTGAGCGTCTAGTTTGTCAATTGAACTGAACAGATGTCAAAGAAATGTTAATGAATATCCCAAATATTTCAACGAATGTTCAGTGATCTCCAGAACAAGTTACACAGAACTGACATTTTGAGGCATTTAGAGATTGACCCGAGATCGGGTATAATTATTTTAATCGCCCAAAACATAGCTCATTACGATCTCCATATGTGTAAGGGACCCTGGGAGAGTTATTCAACCCAGTTCGCAATCCAACGTATGTGAATTGTCTCAACAAATCTGTCGATTATGACTATATCATGAAATGAAGACTTCATTTTCTTAAAGAGTAAAAGCTATCATGCGAAAACGTCTTGACAAGGCTGCCTCACGAAGGTGTGACGGAGTGGAACCGGACAATGTAGACGGGTACTCCAACAAAAACGGACTGAGTCTGACAGCAAGCGATCAGCTGACCTACAACAAATGGTTGGCAAGTGGTACGTGTCTCATTTCGTACAAATTATATTCATTGGGGCAAAATTCATCTTTGGGTGAGACTGGTTTTTCTGAGTTTGAATGAAAATTTTCTCCACGGTGCTGTGAAGTTTCATTGATAAAGAAATCATAAATACACCTTGCAAACATTCAAACTCAAAAGTGAGAACGATAAGCAAGTCTTTTTGTTAAATCTTTCCAGAAGCGCACTCCCGGGGTCTTTCAGTTGGCCTGAAGAACGATGTGGATCAGATTACTTCCCTTGTCAGCCATTTTGATTGGGCACTAAATGAGGAATGTGTCCATTACAACGAATGTAACAAATATCAACCATTCTTCGATGCTGGGAAGGTATTCAAATAACATATATATTATAGGTTACTACTCAAATATTCCCTCCAGATCCGCATTTGTATCGAACGCCAAATTAACTTATTTTGACCTATACACATGGGTAACCTTAAGGATTCCCTAATACCTCCAAACTAAAGAGTTCAGTCTGATTTTGAGTTATTTTATGAAGTTAGCAGTAATCTACCTTTGTACAAAAAACTCAAGAAACTTGGAATATTGTAATATTTTAATCATTTACAATCCATCTTGATATCTTATATGGCAAAGCTATAATTACATTGAACATGTTATTTGAATAACGAATTTTCGCCATTTAAGCGGTACCTTCTTCTTGGATTTTCGGTTGCGGTATCTCTAAATTATAGATATGCACCTTTATTCGAGATAATTCCATTTATGTCCAAAAACATTTTTGACATTAAAACACCTATATTACAGGCAGTGTTTCACGTGGAGTATGTTGATAACCACAGTCAGGGGAGTCATAAAAGAAACCAGGTCTGCCATTCCAATCACCGCCCCCGTCAACTTATCACTCTCATCAAGGACTGGGATCTCACAAAATGGCGGCTCACTTGTTAAACTAAAACCTTAAAAAATATTTAAAAGACAAAATCTTCTATTTTTTTACAACCGTCTAGCTTGTTGAAACAAATAATTGATCATCCGTTTAATTACGTCACCTGAGTAAACTCAGGTGACGTATTGCTATCCGTTTTCGTCCGTCGTCGTGCGTCGTCCGTTAACATTTGAACATCTCTGCAACCGCTCAACCAATTTCAACTAATCTTAGCACAAAGCATCTGTGGGTAAAGGGGAACAAAACTTGTAAATTTCATTGTCCCTGCCCCCCTGGGGCCTGAAGGATGGGACCAAAACCACTAAAATTAATGCAATATTTAAAAATCTTCTTCTATACTCCTGGAAATCAAGCAGTCAAACTGTTGGCATGATTGTAATCAGTACTGAGTCCTCTACCAAAATTGTGAAATTCATGGCCCGAAGGTCAGGGATTCTAGTGCTAGGGCGGGCTAAATAGATTATATAGTGAAAATGCATTATTTCTTTGAAAATCTTCTTCTCTGCTCCTGGGCATTAAATAAATTAACCATGTATATAGTTATGTAAAATAAGACTGCCTCTTCCAAAATTGTGAATTTCATGGCCCCTGGGTCAGGGGTTCTAACGTTAGGGCGGGGCTCTAATGGTTATATACTGTAGATTCCTAATTATACCTAATTATACGCGTGGGATTTATTATCGCGTAATTTCGCTTTTATTTTTATGGTGCTGAAATATATGTAAAATTTCTTGACCAACCGTCCATTCGCAAATTATTTGCAACAAAACTATATACTTAATATTTAGTTTATTTAATGTCCAGGAGCAAAGAAGAAGATTTTGAAAGAAATAATGCATTTTCACTATATAATCTATTTAGCCCGCCCTAGCACTAGAACCCCTGACCCTCGGGCCATGAATTTCACAATTTTGGTAAAGGACTCAATGCTGACTACAATCATGCAAACAGATTGACTGCTTGATGACCAGGAATAAAGAAGATTTTTTGAGATTGCATTAATTTTAGTGGTTTTGGTCCCACCTCTCAGGCCCCAGGACGCAGGGACCATGAAACATAATTTTTGTTCCCCTTCACCCAAAGATGCTTTATTTCAAAGTTGGTTGAAATTGGTTGAGCGGTTGCAGAGAAGAAGCTGAAAATGTTCAAATGTTAACGCACGACGCCGGACGAAAACGGATATAATAATAGGTGACCTGAAAAGAAATCAGTATTTGTAACCTTGTTCTGATTAAATTGAATTAACCATATAATGGCCTTTCTTGATTAGATTCTGGCAGGACAATTCATTGGATTTCTCGGAATAGTTATCTCTCTTATCAGAGGAACATTACTCTTAAGTCTTAACCGATGTGCATCAAATACGGTAGTCGCCCGTGTTAGTGGTTAGAGCGTCTCTAGAGTCGCGAAGTAAGGAGTTGTTCCTTACGTCGCGAGTTCGAATCCCACTGTGGGAGGGGGTTCTTCGAATGAGACAGTATAAACCGAGGTCCCGGTCGCAGTAAGTGCTGCCACGAAAAGGATCCCTCACTGCTCAAACTGAGAGCCGAGTACAGGACAAACTTTGCAGTTCTCCACCGGTGGTGGCGTCTCCATATGAGTGAAAATTCTCGAGATGGAGGTTAAACAACATACAATCATCAATCAATCAAATACTGTGTATTTTAAAGGGTTAATATTAATTTTCTGTAGTGGTGCCCAGACAGTATTGTCTAGATTGTACATTTCATTAGATGAATGCAAACCTTGGCAACAAACGTCTTAGGTGCTGAAAGGTTTTAACTCTACATTTTAGGCTCATCTCATATCAACAATAGGCAAAAACATCACCGCGATAGACTACCGTTTGAAAGCTATTCCCGCAAATCATACTTACACGGTCACGTCACGATGACATTGTAATCGGTTTGATCACGCAGCGGAACTCGTCTTCATGAAAACTGTCTGACAATCGTACTACCCTGTACACACACTAATCTCCATTGTATTTATATAACCTGTATAATTTTCTCAAAAAATAGTTCCCCTTACCAGATTGCTAAATATATATTCAACAGCACTGGACAATTTATCTGGACATGAGCATGACCCCTTTAGTTTTATCTCCAATGGATATTTAGCAGTGTTGTTATTCTTCAGTAATTCAGAAGTTAAAAAATCATTTGTTTATTAATGACCTGAGTTGCCATACATTTTTGGAAACCGCTCATGTGAATTGACTCAGGAAATAAAACACCAAGGAAGTCAACACAAATGTACAAATTCATATTTTCTAAATGGTTTTTAAAGTTTTTGTCATTTTTCTCAACTTCATGAATCAAAGAAATACATTTTTTACATTATCTTCAGTTTGTTTTGACATACGACCTTCATAAGTATTCTGAAGGTTATTGAACCAGGAAGTAGATGTACATGTCCTCCGATTAAATATTTTGTCCGAAAAATCTAAATTTTATTGCCGCAAAATCATATATGGACCGCTCTCTGGCAAAAGGGGTCTTAATGACATAAGCGTTGACGTTGAGAAAACGTGTTTAATGTGACGTCAAATTTTCGCGTCTTAAACGCACATGTTTCTTTTTTCTCACTTTTTACCCTCTGCTGTTCTTTTTCATTTTCAGAGTGAAAGTATAAATGAATACGTGTTATGATCGTCGTATTGTGTGAGAAATAAGTTTTTTTTGCCATTCTAAAATATTTTCTCAGGATACCTTTGAAGGATATTCTGATATATTATATAAGAAGATTATTTTCGTATTTTTCATTGGCTGAAAGGACGTCACGTGACATTCCTCCTTTTGCGATAGCGACGCGAAAGCGCGTCCGCGGAAAATTATATCGCACGACACGCCGTTCGTTTGCACTGAAGTTACGTAGAACGTGACGTCATAATAAAAGAAACGTGAATTTAACCATTGTGACGTAATGACAGCCAAGTCCGTTGTGTTAGGACTGTCGGTGCATTCACTTTGAGTGATTATATAATATAACTATTATGGACTTCAGTGAACGGTCGATATGTGGTTATAAGGACTCATGGCAATCGATATTGACCTCAGACACAGAAAATGATAGCGACCTCGCAGGCTCGGTCGCTATCACTTTCTGTGTCTTCGGTCAATATCAATTGCCATGAGTCCTTATAACCACATATCGACCTACACTGAAGTCCATAATTGTATATTAACTTACATTAATATTGTACTGTTTCCTGTGTGAATTTTACATCGGCATTTCGCGAACAATTTGAAGGTCAATGTACACAATATATATATACTTTATCAAAATTTTGTTCAGTTATTTTCGTTAGATTTGATATACTAGTGAAATGAATAGTTAATCTAACACTGAAACAAATTATGTGTCAAAATTTCTATTCATACGTTATCCGCCTCTATGAATGTTAAGTATTATGATCAACCAAAATTCACAAATGCCATGTCTTTATTTACATTACGTCACTCGAGCCCGACCTCAAAGCATAGCGATTTAAGGGATAAACACAGAAAGAAGAAGAGACGATGGAATATCAGTAAGTATAATGTTTATACTTTGAAAGTTTGCATACATGAAAATTGACAATATTAAATGAGTTTGATTAGTTTATGATAGGCCTATTTATGCGTTCACGTAACATAAATCAACATGTTCTATAATTGTAGCATTAATTTGTTGGTTGATGGATTCAAATTCATTTGTTTTCTGATATTTTTTCATGTAAAAAACTGCAGTGCGTGTTAAGATTTTTTTCAATGTATTGCTTGCAGTTCATACGCGTATTTTATTTAGCTCATATCATATACTTTGACACTTTCCACCTTTCCACTGTTCAACCTTTTTTTAACAAGCGTTGCTTCTGGATTTTAGGATTTATCAATAATTCCTGATTATACTCTCAAAGAATAATAGTTTCTTTTAATCAATATCAAAAACTTTAAAAACGATGTGTAGAGTTATACCCTCCTCAAATTTTATAGTAATCAAGTGTTTAAAATATTACTATAGTAATCAAATGATTAAAATTTGAGGAGAAATAATACTTTTAAAGCTTAGGAAGTGAAAGCAGTCCGACCCACCCCTCTACGGAATAAGTTTAACACCTTTGAAAGGAGTGTACATTTTTTTTGGTTTGGTTTTATTTTCTTTTAGCATGTTTAGCTTGTCAACAAATTATGATTTGGATGTAATTATTACTTATGCAGAATCCATGCTCCCCCTTATAACCCAGGAATAAATTGCGAGGCTTGGATCCTGCATGGCTTATCTCCCCGATACATTATGATGTTTAACCATAAGAGATTGAGAGAGCGGGATACTGTCATACTGATATATCACAGGCAGCCGCATGTTGACTTGTATGAAATGTCGATAACATACATGACATTATATACTTATCTTCATGACTAATACCTATCTGATAGCTAACAAGATTGACCAACTCTCTCCCTCTAATAACAAAAATGTAGCGATCATATAATTTTAAAAACACTCTCGTCAAATTTATCATTTTTATTTATTTTTTTTATATACTTTAATTCATACGTAAAGATATTCTCCGAAAATAGTGTTAAGTGTTTTCAAAATGGTAGATTTGATTCTATCATGTCATGTCATATCATGAAAAGTAACTCAAATACACTTCATCCGAAGGTTGGGGGGGGGTGAAATAAGTACATGCACTTTATCCACTCCTGAGGTGTCTGTGGAAGTTTATAATTTAGTTTGTGTTTTATTGAAAACATGCACATATTACATACATGTATATTTGATTGACTTTTACACAAGTTCGTTCATGGAGAGATTTGATCTAAAGTTACACCGTAAAAAAAAACCAGTGATTCTTCATGTTGTACTTTATATCAGATAAAAACCGGGGGGGGATAATTCACTATTATACACTTAATAGAAAACAAAGCTCATTAAAAGTTTGACCCTTAAAAGCTTTACCAGTGAATACTCTTCAAAAGAATATTTAAAGAAATTTTGGTTGTGCACCTCAAAAGTAATGTGACGTTTTTTTTTTGTTTTTTGCTTTGTTTTTGTTAAATTTTTCTGTTAGACTGATCCCCTTCTTTCAACGAAAATTACCTCCTACAGCGTGTGTATACAAATGTATCATGTTAAGTCTTTTTTAATCTAAATACAGCAAGTTAAAGTCACGCATGTTAATTAGGCCATCTTTAAAATAATGTTTTTACCTTCTCCCGACATGGGGTAAATAATTGGATCATTAGTTATGTCGAAAAAAAAAAACATTTCCAGAAAATTTCAACATATTTGTTGACGTAATAAGAGGAATAAAAAGGGAAAAAATATTGTGTCCTGGTATGTAAAAAAAAGGTTTTGAGACGGGCCATCTTTAGACAGTCGATCGGGAGATGACAACCATTTTTTTTAAAGATGGTTTTAGCTTTTTAATTATTAACTCAACACACATTTTTTATAAATCGAGTTCTGGTTTCTTTTCAGGGTTTGGCAGTCTCAAAGTTTAACACTTCTCCCGAACGCCATGTAATATTTATTTGACATCTCCGATGACTCCGATACCAATGAGTTATACCTCGTTATTGTCTCCAATGGCCTCTTTATTTCTTGACTCTTTATAAAATCCAGAAGTTTGGTTTCCGAAAAGACGATATTAAAATCTCTTTTGTTTTAAAATTCTCAACATGAAACTGTAGTGCGTAAAGCTACAATACACACGGGCCAGATTCAATTATTTGATCTATTCGTTTTCTTTGAAATACATAACTTTTATGTACAATTCATACTGATACCTGCAACGGCCAAAACAAGATTTTTTTATTAATGGAATACATGTGTATGTTTTATGTGGCAAATTATGAAGAGGCAGCAGGACAAATCAGTTTATGATACAAGTTCAATGTCAAACGCTTGCAGCATTGATTAAAAATTTAGGATACTATTTCATTGATCAGACTGAAACAATCTTGGAACAGTTTTCACTTGGCTCTCGGGTACCCCGCATGACAGTGGCTCACTGGAATGAAAGACTTTCCTACATCTCTAAGGGGAATACAAATGTCCCAAACTGGTTACGAAATACAAAGCCTGGTATTTTGTCCGTAGAGGAATAAGGTTCAAAAGCAGAATTAAAGATCAGCGTATTAGAAGATGAGAAATTCTACCCAGGATTGACCAGTTAGTTTACTGACCAATGATCTTATTGACGCCCGCAAACATTTATCTGGTCACAATTAATTTCCCATCGTGCCTGTTAACCCCTTGAAAAACGTATATGTAATGATACTAAGCTTTGTTGTGTATATTACTTTTCTGTTTCTTTGTTATCATAATCATTTTGTTAGTCTTTCATAAACATTTATTGTTAAAAAAACATTTGTAGTCAACCTTTATGAAATCAAACGCTTGCAGCATTGATTAAAATTTAGGATACTATTTCATTGCATTGATCAGACTGAAACAATCTTGGAACAGTTTTCAATTGGCTCTCGGGTACCTCGCATGACAGTGGCTCACTGGAATGAAAGACTTTCCTACATCTCTAAGGGGAATACAAATGTACCAAACTGATTACGAAATACAAAGCCTGGTATTTTGTCCGTAGAGGAATAAGGTTCGAAAGCAGAATTAAAGATCAGCGTATTAGAAGATGAGAAATTCTACCCAGGATTGACCAGTTAGTTTACTGACCAATGATCTTATTGACGCCCGCAAACATTTATCTGGTCACAATTTCCCATCGTGCCTGTTAACCCCTTGAAAAACGTATATGTAATTATACTAAGCTTTGTTGTGTATATTACTTTTCTCTTTCTTTGTTATCATAATCATTTTGTTAGTCTTTTATAAACATTTATTGTTAAAAAAAATCATTTGTAGTCAACTTTTATGAAATCAATTGGATATACATAAACACAATGTCATTCGCTGTGCAACATGTACGGATACAATCATTTTATAATTTAATAAATGTGCTTCATGATATATTTATTAAAAAATGTGTTAGGAAAAAATAATTTATATCAAAATTAAAATTAGGTTATTCTATTTTATCATCAAATTAATCTTAGACTTTGTTTCAAAAACGTCATATCTTTTTACAAAGATAACGTTAATGAAAGACTCTGTATTTAAAAGACGTCATTTTTTTTGAAAGGATGACGTTATTGAACAACGTCATTGACGTTATTATTTAATTGCAACATGTTGTGTTTAAACACGTATAACTTTAAAACTAAAGCAAATTTAATGCTCAAATTTTGACTGTGTGTCCCAAATTTGCTGTAGATTTGAAATATCTGATAAAGTCAATTTCGAAAATTTTGTCATTAAGACCCCTTTTCCCAGAGAGCGGTCCATATATTATTATTTATAATAAGTTGTACTTGTATACATGTATAGCCCACTTTCATTTTCAAACAAAAAAAAAGCTTAGAAATCTTTGTTTATGCTGGAATGAACGGTTTCAGTATGTGTAGATAAATATAAAGCTCGTAGATACTTTGAGTCAAGCTTAGATCATCGTATGGAAAGAATTATTACAGACAAATAATTTGAATGATTATTACATTGAATGCGTTCAGAGTACTATCATTGGCAGACAAAATTTTCCACTGTTAAAGTTACGTAAGAAAAATTGCTGATAATGACTACGTGTGATATGCAACTGATTTTTTTTCTTTGCTTTACTCATTAGATCTTCTTGTAGCTTAGCTGCAGATATGTAGCTCGCTGGTCTGAAAAAAAAATCGGGATCGATTACCAGAGAGCTACAATGCCACCCATAGGAAAAAAATGTATTTATATATTGCGTACAAAAAGTTGTGCTCATTTTAGATAATTTTTTTCAAGTTCTTACCTGTACAAAATATGATTTCAAACTATTCCTTTGACGCTATCAACTATACTATCATATTTATATTTTCACGAAGTGCGTGGGACCGTATTATCTTGCCGTCCAAAATGGTAGATAAGCAAAATTTGGGTGGTTTCCTTTTCAGGCTATTTATAACGGTATTAAGGAATGTTTTGTTGTGGAAAAGTACAAAAATAATTGATGAAAGCAAGGTTAGTTTGATATTTTGAAATATCAGTTTGAAATACACTGAGAAATAATTCTAGCAACAGCGCACATTTTTGTGCGCAATAAATTTACACTTTTTTCAATGGGTGGCACTGTAATTCTGCGGTCTTTCAATATATTTTTTTCGGATGGTTACAGTTTTGCAGCTAGTTGAATCTCAGGAAAATTACGGAAAAGGGTTTTCAATTCATCGAGTGTATGTGAGGGTATAAGTAATCATATAGAAATGACTCAATCTAGCCATTTCCTCTGAGATCTACGCATGCAAAAGAAAATCATCTTTGAGAGATAAGTACAAAGTCGTACTTGTTTTATAAAAAAAGAGTTCCTGAACGCATTTCGCTGTAAATTGATGCACAAAGTCTGACAAAGCAATAATTATGTTCCCCAAACGAAGTTTGGGAACATATTGTTTTTACTCTGTTTCTTATTATGTTCCCCAAACGAAGTTGGGGAACATATTGTTTTTACTCAACACAACATTTAAGAAAATTACTTTTGACTGCATTTGATTAAAATTTTAGAAAATTCCAAGAAAATACTTGCATATTTTTGGTTAAATGATGTCAGTGCAGAGGGCGTTGCGTTCTGACAGTGATAAACTATATATGTTTGGCTTCTTAAGGGAAATTATTGCTACTTGTGTTGTACAAAGAAACAGGAGGTCAGCTTAATCAAAAGTTTATCTCTGTTTAATGTTCAAATCAGTATAATCTAAACAATTTTGCCTTTACGCCGACCTGCTCACGTTATAAGACGATACACAGGAATGACGCTAGCCTAATTAAGGCAACGTCCATCTGCCTATGTTTATACTTTATCTCCTGTAATAAGATAATATTTTTCTGTGCTATTTAACAAAAAGCCACTTGACTATAGTTTGGGGAATGTGGTTACAAATTACTAATAAAAAAAAAATTGAACAGATATGCAAACGAGTTTCTTGAATGTGACCTGATTAAAAAAAACTTTTACAGAAAGCAAAATCGGATGAAAAATATTGTTTTATGTTGATATAGAAAGCGATAAATTAACTTCATATCAAATTCTGACCACTTGTCAGGAACACGTGCGGCCCCAAAACCCAAGATCTTTCACGGTGGAAGACTCTGGCACTTAACTCTATCTAAACAACTGCTTTAAAGTAATGGGTCAGGAATTTTTCACCCCACACGATCACCTCATAAATTATCTTGTTATGGATTAATTTTATTTTATGTTGTGTTTTACAGATCGCCTATACCGGATGTAGCATGAACCCGGCCAGAAGTTTTGGACCCGCTGTCATTCAAAACGCATGGGACGCCCATTGGGTATGTTTTAAATGAACCTTTTCTTGTGGCTTTGAAAGCAAACATACTTTCGCTCGGAATCATAAGAAATTCAAAAACCACAAGTAAAATCTTTTTTAATGTTAATCAAAGGCTTACTTAGGAATATGACCTAATGTTTGGTTCATTTTTTTTTATTTTAGGTATTTTGGATTGGTCCTTTAGTCGGCAGCTTTGTTGCAGCCCTTCTTTATGAATATATTTTTTCCGCTGGGGCCACCTTTGGAAGAACTAAGCGCTGCTTAACCAGAAGCAGAGCCCGACCGGAAGCGGAAAAGGCCGATGAGCTGGAAAAAGTAGAAATCGGTGAAATCGAGGAAAAGAAGGAGCCGGAATCCGAGGAAGATCAGGTGAAGACTCAAAACGGACAATAAAATGTGACTGTTAAGTCGATCGCATTTGTGATTAACAGTATTTCTTCCCATTTATATACATATAGTTCAGTAACTGTAACAGTTATTTTACTTTAAAACCCTGTGGTAATTCAACACCAAACTGCGACGGAAAACGTCGATTACGCTTTTATGTATAATCTGGCTGGTTCAAAACTATCACTGAATACTGTAATTCCCATCAAGATTAGCATAATAAGTATATATAACTACGCAATTACAGTTTGCACATTGCTATTTGAATGTAATGCCATAATTGCAATTTTTATTAGCTTCTTATCGAGAAACAAGCGCCAGCTGAATAACCCGGGTGATAAGATGTTTCCTGGCCATCATTAAAGTCTAGAGATATTTGAAGGTATCAATTTAACCACACAACAAGCATTTGATTGAATACTTTCTAAAAATATATAGCCTTTTTTTTACTGTTTTAGATTCAAATTACACTGAAAGTTTATGTATGTTGTAAGCAATTGTGCAACAAGTTTTGACGTGTCCCCAGTGACATTTGTAAACGATGGGTGAGATTGTAAACATGGATGTACATGTACTTTATGTTTTAGATAAATACATGTGATAAGATCGTAACTCAAACTTTTTTCGAAGTCGATTTTATAAATCATATTCACGCATGCGTTTATCTTTATGTTAATAAAATTAATCATTTGTAACACTTAAGAGAAATACCGAATGGTCGACGAGTGATTTACTGACATTTTCACGCCACGTCAAGAGTGAGAGAGCGTTAAGTAGATTGAAATAGCATGTATAAAATGCCATCTTATTAAATCATTTGACATCAATTGTAATCTATTTATCAACCATCGCAATGTGTACAATGTATCATTGAACTGGACTAAGAGATGCACACCAATTTTAGCTAGTAAATGTTGTAGCAACATATTTCGCTAGCTTTAGTTCTTTATATTCGTGACTTTATTTATACTTACTTATATTTTAATTCGTAGTAGACTGATATCTTACAACTATATATGTCAATATTGTAATTATATTTACAGGATATTAAATAAATTATGAATAATATCGGACTGCGTGTTGCTTGGTTCATTTCTGTCCACATGTAGGAAATGCGAGTTGAATTTTCGTCAGAATAATAATGTCCCCTCTCTGTGTCCAGTCTAATTTTAAATCAAACCATCCTCTAGCTCCTCGATCTATTCCGGTGGTCGCTTGGACCACTGCGCAGACCGATAAGTCTCATCAAATAGTTTCATACATAGTATATTGATATTTTGGTGTATATTGGAATTTTTAATTTTAAAACAATAGGCCAATGGACATGAACAGTCACCTGAGTGATACACTATAAATGATCCATAGAAGTATTTAAAAAAAAAAATTAAACCGATAGTTGAAGCTATGCCTCCAAAAGGTATAGCTTTTGAATGACTCGCGACCATGGACATGACAGATACACTGAAGTAATAGGTCGCCTGAGGTCATCTGAAAATATTTGAATTTTCTAATATAAGTAATGAAAAGCGCAGTTCTTTAAATCGATTTTTCGTTTCGAAATGAAACATTTACATGAGCTCTGTTTCCGCCATATTGGAAAAGGATATGCATTGGGTGCGTTCAGAGTATCGTTTCTCCAGTGGAACAATCATCTGTTTGCCAATGGTAATTCGTACCGTACACCCTCTACCACATCTTCGCTAGCCAAGGGTTTCTGATACACTACTCTCCTCATGTTCATGAGTAGAGTAGCGTATCAGAAACCCTTGGCTAGCGAAGATGCCTCTACCATTGGACCAATATACTCTGAATGGGTTTGGGGTACAGTTGGTAAGAAACTTACCAATGTTAACAATGACACTGTTGGTGTACCAATGTTACCATTTGTAACATTGGCTGATTATTTAGAAGAAAATGTCAAACCAAGGTATAATTATTGCTTTGTCAGCCTTTGTGCATCAATTTAAAGCGAAATGCGTTCAGGAACTCTTTTTAGACGGTGGCTATTTATAGCCACAGGCTATAGCTGCATAGACAAAATGATATGGTCATTACGCACACGCATTCACGTGCGCACGCGTGCAATGCTAAAATCTGAATGAACTTGGCGTTGTTAAAGTCTCAAATGCATAGATTTTGTCCTATTTAATGAAGCTTATAGGGAATAAGGCACCAAAAGGGAGTTGGGGAGCGTTTGGGGAACATCTGTAACGGTCCCCGTTACAATTAGCACTAGTTATATCTTGGTTTGACATTTTCTTCTAAATAATCAGCCAATGTTACAAATGGTAACATTGGTACACCAACAGTGTCATTGTTAACATTGGTAAGTTTCTTACCAACTGTACCCCAAACCCATTCAGAGTATATATGGGTCCAATGGTAGAGGCATCTTCGCTAGCCAAGGGTTTCTGATACGCTACTCTACTCATGAACATGAGGAGAGTAGCGTATCAGAAACCCTTGGCTAGCGAAGATGTGGTAGAGGGTGTACGGTACAAATTACCATTGACAAACAGGTGATTGTTCCACTGGAGATACGATACTCTGAACGCACCCAATGCATATCCTTTTCCAATATGGCGGAAACAGAGCTCGTGTAAATGTTTCATTTCGAAACGAAAAATCGATTTAAAGAACTGCGCTTTTCATTACTTATATTAGAAAATTCAAATATTTTCAGATGACCTCAGGCGCCCTATTACTACAGTGTATCTGTCATGTCCATGGTTGCGAGTCATTCAAAAGCTATACCTTTTGGGAGGCATAGCTTCAACTATTGGTTTAATTTATTTTTTTTTTTAAATACTTCTATGGATCATTTATAGTGTATCACTCAGGTGACTGTTCATGTCCTTTGGCCTATTGTTTTAAAATTAAAAATTCCAATATACACCAAAATATCAATATACTATGTATGAAACTATTTGATGAGACTTATCGGTCTGCGCGGTGGTCCAAGCGACCATCAGAATGGATCGAGGAGCTAGAGGATGGTTTGATTTAAAATTAGACTGGACACAGAGAGGGGACATTATTATTCTGACGAAAATTCAACTCGCATTTCCTACATGTGGACAGAAATGAACCAAGCAACACGCAGTCCGATATTATTCATAATTTATTTTAATATCCTGTAAATATAATTACAATATTGACATATATAGTGGTAAGATATCAGTTTACTACGAATTAAAATATAAGTAAGTATAAATAAAGTCACAAATATAAAGAACTAAAGCTAGCGAAATATGTTGCTACAACATTTACTAGCTAAAATTGGTGTGCATCTCTTAGTCCAATTCAATGATACATTGTACACATTGCGATGGTTGATAAATAGATTACAATTGATGTCAAATGATTTAATAAGATGGCATTTTATACATGCTATTTCAATCTACTTAACGCTCTCTCACTCTTGATGTGGCGTGAAAATGTCAGTAAATCACTCGTCGACCATTCGGTATTTCTCTTAAGTGTTACAAATGATTTATTTTATTAACATAAAGATAAACGCATGCGTGAATATGATTTATAAAATCGACTTCGAAAAAAAGTTTGAGTTACGATCTTGTCACGTGTATTTATCTAAAACATAAAGTACATGTACATCCATGTTTACAATCTCACTCATCGTTTACAAATGTCACTGGGGACACGTCAAAACTTGTTGCACAATTGCTTACAACATACATAAACTTTCAGTGTAATTTGAATCTAAAACAGTAAAAAAAAGGCTATATATTTTTAGAAAGTATTCAATCAAATGCTTGTTGTGTGGTTAAATTGATACCTTCAAATATCTCTAGACTTTAATGATGGCCAGGAAACATCTTATCACCCGGGTTATTCAGCTGGCGCTTGTTTCTCGATAAGAAGCTAATAAAAATTGCAATTATGGCATTACATTCAAATAGCAATGTGCAAACTGTAATTGCGTAGTTATATATACTTATTATGCTAATCTTGATGGGAATTACAGTATTCAGTGATAGTTTTGAACCAGCCAGATTATACATAAAAGCGTAATCGACGTTTTCCGTCGCAGTTTGGTGTTGAATTACCACAGGGTTTTAAAGTAAAATAACTGTTACAGTTACTGAACTATATGTATATAAATGGGAAGAAATACTGTTAATCACAAATGCGATCGACTTAACAGTCACATTTTATTGTCCGTTTTGAGTCTTCACCTGATCTTCCTCGGATTCCGGCTCCTTCTTTTCCTCGATTTCACCGATTTCTACTTTTTCCAGCTCATCGGCCTTTTCCGCTTCCGGTCGGGCTCTGCTTCTGGTTAAGCAGCGCTTAGTTCTTCCAAAGGTGGCCCCAGCGGAAAAAATATATTCATAAAGAAGGGCTGCAACAAAGCTGCCGACTAAAGGACCAATCCAAAATACCTAAAATAAAAAAAAATGAACCAAACATTAGGTCATATTCCTAAGTAAGCCTTTGATTAACATTAAAAAAGATTTTACTTGTGGTTTTTGAATTTCTTATGATTCCGAGCGAAAGTATGTTTGCTTTCAAAGCCACAAGAAAAGGTTCATTTAAAACATACCCAATGGGCGTCCCATGCGTTTTGAATGACAGCGGGTCCAAAACTTCTGGCCGGGTTCATGCTACATCCGGTATAGGCGATCTGTAAAACACAACATAAAATAAAATTAATCCATAACAAGATAATTTATGAGGTGATCGTGTGGGGTGAAAAATTCCTGACCCATTACTTTAAAGCAGTTGTTTAGATAGAGTTAAGTGCCAGAGTCTTCCACCGTGAAAGATCTTGGGTTTTGGGGCCGCACGTGTTCCTGACAAGTGGTCAGAATTTGATATGAAGTTAATTTATCGCTTTCTATATCAACATAAAACAATATTTTTCATCCGATTTTGCTTTCTGTAAAAGTTTTTTTTAATCAGGTCACATTCAAGAAACTCGTTTGCATATCTGTTCAATTTTTTTTTTATTAGTAATTTGTAACCACATTCCCCAAACTATAGTCAAGTGGCTTTTTGTTAAATAGCACAGAAAAATATTATCTTATTACAGGAGATAAAGTATAAACATAGGCAGATGGACGTTGCCTTAATTAGGCTAGCGTCATTCCTGTGTATCGTCTTATAACGTGAGCAGGTCGGCGTAAAGGCAAAATTGTTTAGATTATACTGATTTGAACATTAAACAGAGATAAACTTTTGATTAAGCTGACCTCCTGTTTCTTTGTACAACACAAGTAGCAATAATTTCCCTTAAGAAGCCAAACATATATAGTTTATCACTGTCAGAACGCAACGCCCTCTGCACTGACATCATTTAACCAAAAATATGCAAGTATTTTCTTGGAGTTTTCTAAAATTTTAATCAAATGCAGTCAAAAGTAATTTTCTTAAATGTTGTGTTTTAAAAAGTTTGAAAAAAATATATCTGAGAAAAAGGAATTTTATAAAAAATAAAAAGATTAAAAATGATAACTTTGACGAAAGACCTTGATTCTTAGCGGCTAAAATTAATGGCCAGTACTCATCCGACGATGGTCAGTTTTATTTGCAACAACCGAAAAATCCACAAACTTTGCTCAGATAACAAAATTGACAAATAGCTTTATAATTTACTTACGGCTACCAAATGTCCCACTACGACTGCCAGACCAATGGTCAGAGGGGCGGATCCACGGAGGTCAGTTCTCTTCTCATCGATAGATGCTAAGACAGTAAACACTAATACAAACGTGATCATCACCTCCACCCCGAAACCTTGGGCTTCTGTAACCTCCCCGTTCATTGCGTTAACGCCTAGCCCGCCACGGGCGTTGGAGGGCGTTATTCCGAATAGAATTGCTGCTCCCACAATGGCTCCAATGAGCTGTGACACAATATACATCAGGGCCCGGACAATACTCACACGCCTTGTTACAAGGGCTGCTAAGGTTACGGCGGGGTTAATATGACCTCCGCTAACATGGGCGATGCCCCAGACCATCGTGCCCACGATCAGTCCAAAAGTAAGGGCTATTTGCACGTAGTCTGCTGGATTGTCCGATTGCTTTTGCTGCCCAGTGGCGGTCGCACACCCGAAAAAGACCAGGAACATAGTTCCCAGAAGCTCTGCAGCAGCAGATCTCCACAAGTTGGGGCTAGTCAAATCCTCCAAATTTTCCCTCATGATTTTCCACATGTTATAGGACCAAGCACCTGGATGAAACTGTTTTTTGAAAGCTTATCTCTCTGCGCACCCAAGAGTGAGGTTTGGAAAAAATTGAATAGAATCAAGTTATACAGTGCGAACGCGCATGTCCATGGAGTTTGGGAAAAAGTGACCTCCCTCTCGGTATTTCTAGAACTCAAAGAGTAAAACTGGGAAATGTAAGCGTTTAGAGATCCATCCAACATCACATTTAGTTGCGAACAAATTCAGAGAATTTTGTAGAGATGATTTAAGTTTTATTCAAAATATTTACTTCTTTAAAAATTACTATTTTAAAAATTAAAAAAATATTGAATGAAAAAAAAAATTATTATTTTGTGGAGAAGCACTTTTTGTACTGATAATTTTTCCCTGACAAATTTCTTCATTGACCACCCTTTAGTACATATACATGCATTTATATAGTCGACGTGTGAAATTTGACAACCTTGTCACAATAGAATGTCCATTCATTACAAATAAACCACACTTCCCATGTTCATTATTTATGCACCTAAAGACTATATATCATTTTATTCTCTGTCATTTTAAATGTAAACAGGGTCATCATCATATTATGACCTAAATATGTAGAGTGTTGAGTTTCTCGGACAACCTTCTTATGACGTGTGTGTAGTGTGTTCAAAAGGAAAACATTTCATAATATTGTATAAAATGTTGTACTTGGTGTTATATTACAAGACAAAATGAAGGCGTGAGTGCAAAAATAAATAAATATATAATATTGTTGCTTCAAATTGTGTTAGTTAGAGTGCACAATTTGGGAGCTTATATAAATTTGTCAGAGACTGGGGGAAATAAATTTTGAATTTCACATTTTCCTGATTGAAATGAAGAGAGGGTAGGAATTGTTTTAAAGTGACTGGGAAAGGAAAACAATAGTGCACCACGTAGTGATCCAACAATACAAAAATCAGTTTTAATGAAAGGAAATGGTCAAAATGTAGGTGCTAAAAATGTTCGTTACGTAACATGTGGTCTAGTGTACAAGCGGCACTGCATCAAAAAACATGTTGTTAATGAACATTGTTCCTCCTACGAATGCAAGTTTAATCACGGTAGATGTGGGTAAAAACGAAAGTTAGAACAAACTTTTTAAAGTCAAAGTCAAATAGTTGATATATACATAAAGGAGGAAGCAATGCAAATAACAATTCCCATAAACATGCTCGTGGTGTTCGGTATGCTTTAAAATACAATAAAATGTGGGATCAAGTCACTGCGTAACATGATTCCTCTATCTTTTGATCAGAAAAACCTTATTTTGATAGATATAAACATTAAATGTGATAGTATGTCACCTATGTATGTATAATAAAAAATGTATTTACGTCAATGTACCTTAAGATAAAGTTCACTCATTTCTGTGATTGAAAATTTGAATAATATTTTGAATTCAAATATAAATATATTCAAACATTTTATTCATAAAACTTTGGAGCGTTTTTTACTGGAAATCGTCAAAAAACATAGTTTATATTCGAGAATGATACTTTGAATTGTTAAATATAATGATTTAATTATAAGCTTTAAATATTTCTATGATTTGATTAATAATTTTCTATTAATATTCAAAATGCTACTGATTGCAATCTCCCAAATGAATGTCTATGACATGAATATCTGTAGGTTCTATTGCTTTTTTAAATATTCTTTTCATTTTCTTTTTCCTACTGGTGGGAAAAAAATATTAAAAGAGTTTTAGAATTCCTCTGAAATTGGAACACAGCGACATTTAGTGCAGGCCATAATCTCTGGCTGCAGATATATTTGTAATATGCCAAAATCAAAAACCAATTTCAATTTAAATTTCAATGGAATTTAAGTGCACGGAATTTAAATAATAATTTGTTATTCATTTCCTGATGTTTTCAGGTCAGCTTTTAATAAAGTTCCAAACTTTTACGCAGTGTATCGAAGACCTTACATAACTGAATTTCCATATTTTATTCTGCATTTTTCTGTTTGTGAGAAAGAGGAGTGCAGTTTTGCAAGCCCTATACTTCCACGTGTTGAAATTTTTGCGAAGTATAGTTTATAAACCAAAACCAAGAATCATATTTGTAAAATCAACAATATTTAAACAGTTTATAGTTGTTTAATACTTTTGTTATTATTCAGGGAAATTTCATGCCACAAAAATCAACAAACTCTTGACGATTCTTCGAGTTTTAACTATCGCATTAGCATAGAGCTAAAAATTATGTATTATTTTTGAATTAGGATTTTTTTTAGCATTTTTTTCCCTCTTCCATCATAGAATGACGTTTTCCAGAAAATGAGCTGAGATATCAGCAGCAGAAATAAGAAATTTCCATCAGCTTTGTCTGTTTTTATTAATATGATATCATCCACACTAAATAAACATGTATTTTCTCTCTCTCCCCAAAACTAAGACATTCCTGTTACCCATTGAACAGAATTTTTTTAAGAAAGAGCTTTCAAAATGCAATGCTTATTTCTCAAGCAACTTCTGTGTTTTATCTACGTGAATCGATTGGGGGTGTTGGAAACCATTAAATTCCTAGGGTTTCTGCTAATTTTTAAACAGAATGATGTTGGGACTAATAAAATAAGTCTCCAACAGGCCTATCGATTTATATGTGCAAGCTTGTAAAATCTGACATCTATAACCAACTTCTGAGGAACGATTTAATGATATAATTTTTCGCACCCTTACGATCTTTCTGAATTTTATCACAAACCTATTTGAAACACACTGGGTCTTCAAAAGCATTCAACATTTTACCTCAAAGTTTACGTATCTTATAGATTACATGCAAACTCTCCTTTCTCTCTCTCTCCCTGATTTAGAATTTATAAAACGATGAAAGGAGCAAGGTGCTTGAATATATTGTATAAAATCGATGGTTTCCTGAATTTTGCTCTTCCTCGCAGAACTGCTTACTCCTAGATCGTAAAAACTGACCATCTGCTAAATCAAAATTTATAGGGCGCCCGAAACATAAAAAAAATGTTATTTCTCAGTGGGCAGAAAGATTATCACACATACTTGATTGAAATGGCAAATGCCTCAAATGGACTATAGCGTCACGATATCGTAAAAAAAAAAAATACCCATCCTTGTAATTATTATTCCTTTCACAAGATTAAGACCCACGGAAAACGAATTATTACGAGGGTCAATAATTCGTAATTTTGTAAACTAAGACAAGTATTTCAAAGAATGATGATTATTATTATTTTTTCTTTTTGTGGTATTATTTGACGTCAAAGAATGATATAGGTCACAAGGTCAATTATCGAAAATTTGACAGAAATATGTTGATCCTAAACACTCTTGTGACTTTTGATTTTTTACGTAAATCATGTATATATATTACACAAGCCTACAGTATTGTCAACATCATTTGATAATTCTGTTACATAAACATATCGTATTTACTTTCCTCGTTTCAAGTTTTATATAGTACCGAGTGTCCTTTTTTGAAATAAGATCTTACAATCGACAGACAGATTTGTCTTTGGTTTGATTGCCAGATTACGTGGTAAAAATGTTACGGTTGCAAATTACATCGGGTTCTTATTAAATATTCTATATATTACATAAAAATATGACATTCTTTCCATTTTCTCTGTAAAAACAAGAAAAAACAATCATGGACTTTTATATTTGTCTTTTATTAATGAAATCACATGTTAAAGGAGATTGATTTAAACATATATCAAATGAAATTCTGATGTGACATAGCACTTTATAACCAGGAAGAAAACTAAGAAAGATGAATGCAATAATTTTTCTGTGAATGAAATTAGATCGTTGTTTATCTTTCTGAAAAAATGTCGTTCAGGTAATGGTTGACCTAATTCTATTAATTTCACATTCATATCGATAATATCCTCCACAACTGTATTTTAAGTCTTTGTTACTTCAAACAAGAAGCCCCGCTTGAGATACACCAGATGAAGTCCTGATGATGTTTATACAGGAATAAAGCACTACAGCTGCCCCCTAAACTAAATATGATCGCCCGGATCTTCAGTTATATTCATTCAAGTTCCACCACCGGGCAATTAATATCTCATTAAATTAAATTCAGTCTGGTTTTTATCAAAAAAGCAAGATACAAATATGCATGCTAGTTTCAGAGATATAAAATTAATCACTGTGTTTAATAATGAAAACACGATTTCTTGCCTGTGAAATCGCGAAGTACAGTTACTGAATCCCAAGAATCTTTGAAAATAAATTCTGGAAATTAAAATACCACCGGCTTCCACGTTTTGCCTGATAAATGTTTTAACAGGCCCTGATCTTTTCATTGGTGAAAGTATGTAGAAATATTGTAATTTCGTTACACTTTGAATACATGCTAAAATATATAGAATATAACACTTTTTTAGATTTCACATCTAAATACAACAAGTATAATGAATTCAAATTTCAATTTTCACATACTGCTACAAATTATTTACGATTTAACATTGGATTGGAAAATATTTATAAAAGTTTTGGAAATAAATAACAAATAAATTGCTTCATATTCACTTATACAAGGCAAATTTCCTGTCAACAAACGAGAAATACTGAAATGGATTATTCGTTATTGTTGCTTAAAGTTGTATTGGTGTCTGAAAATTGTCGTGAAAATAAGTGAATCCAAAAATAAGAATTTTAATGTCATAAAAAGGTCTGGGCAACAAATCTGGACAGCTGATTTGGGGTGGAAGTTACTCTGACTCTGAAGTTAAATAAAGATCTCTAGAATATTTCCGTGAAATAGCAAACCGCGAATTTAAGAATGAGTAAAGGCAGTGACATATTTAAGAAAATTTTGCCTCTATTCAATTGTTCTAAAAGTATGAAGTTTGAGGATAAAACGTTGAACAATGACATTACAAATATAACAATATCTGTACAACAAAGTTCATTACAACCTCTTTCAATAATGTGTATAGAAAATCGATAATAATTAAATTTAAGCATATTTTTAACAATAAGGTGTTAAGTATAATTCATAACAATTCAGCATATAAATGATGACTGGCTTACATATCATTCAGTACACACCAAAAGTCACAACATAATAATCCCAACAATCAAGCACCTATCACCGCTTTCGTGAGAAAGGACACAGCCCAGTTAAATTATCAACATTTTAATGCAAAACATATCACCAGTTCTATCGAGAACACTTTATATACATGTGATAATACCCTTACTCAATTTTAACAACAAAGCGAACTGGTTTTAAAACTAACCATGGTATATACCATTTTCATATTATTTGTTTCTTTACCATTTCAGATCTCTTAAATACAGAACTACACGCACAGTTTGCATTATTGTTCTACATCCATGCATATCCAGTAGAATTATTTTAAAGCATTCAAATAACAGCAATATAAAATATGATAAAAAAAAACACAAATAATGCTATTAAAATCAGGTTAATCACCCTGATGTACAGATGAAAGCAAATTAAATTACCATCGTCTTCACATCTTATCTTATCAAAAAATGAAGTCAACAGGTTTATCTATGAGCACAACCTTTCCATGTCACATTTATTTAATGATTTTTATAATTTTTTTTGTGCATGTACACGTGGTTCTAACTGAATCATGCTTTGACGCTTTCTTTCTATCCCCACAACAAAAAATAAAGAGAGAACTGTCTAAAACATGCCAAATATTTTAAGCTTATAAAACACCCGTACATACATGTCTAAGTAAAAATGATCTGATATATATTTCAGTATTTTTATTTGGGTGTGTGCATTGTTTTTCGCAAATCTTTTCTGGTCTTGTCTGCAGATCTCATAAAAAACGAAGCAGCATATATATCTACACAAAAATGATGTGTATTAGCTAGCTGATGGATAAAACTGAAATAAACTCCTTTATTGACTAATTTTCTCAGCATCATACCAAACCACTCAGATAAAATCTGACAAATTTCTCATAGCTAATTCAGGGAAACGGGAAGTTATCAATACATATCAGGGATAGCATAAATAGTTCACCTTTCCTTGATACATGTATATATGCATTCTTTCAAATTTTGATTCTGCATCAACTGTAAAAGCACAAAAAGTTAGACTAATATAAGAATTAACAACAAAAGTATATTGTTTTGTTTTCTTTTTACAATGTTCCATCAATCAAAATTCAAAAAATCACATACAAAACAAAACAAACATGTAATTAGTCTCAAAATCCTATTTTTCTCGTTGCTAATGTAGACTATACAATGTACATATATGATTCTTATTTCTACTTGAGCCTACTAAAAAAGAAACGTTTAAATTCAGTATGAAGAAAAAAAGTTGATTGTGGAAAGACAAATATTGTTGAAACCTTGTCAACAATGCGTAATTTGCACACTTCTTTAAAGACAAACGCATGCATCAATTTTGATATATGAAAATGAATAAAAAGGTCACTTGAATCCAAAATAAATCGACTTCTTATACATGCTTTTTTAGATTAAGATGGGTAATTTGATTATGTTTCAGTATTTCAGACATCCAATTCGTTGTTTCTCACTGCACGAAGCACCTCGCCTGATGACGTCACGCAGGATACTCGTTTCCGGCAGATCTCGCGAGAAGGGGATGGGGCAATCCCCTTCAGTGATTGTCAGCTCTTACTGGAATCCAGAGTGGCACCCTCTAGCCAGTAAGTGACCATCATTCCTTTTCCCTAAAATATCACAGTCATAATATATTGATTATGAAACGGGAGAAAACTCGTCATCTTTTCTTCCCTTTTTTTAGTCTGTACGAGAGTGCATTTTCTTCTATTTTTTTTCACCACAGTGAAATATCTCTTTAATCTACTAACTTCTTCTAAATGGCACAAATACAAAGAAAGTTCCCGAAAATGTAAAAAAAAACAACAACTTATACTAATACCTTTATTGGAATTTCTCCACGGCAATTCACATCATACATTCCAAATTGATCCAAAAGCTGTTTTGAGGAATCAGATATTTGGATTTTTCCAGCTATGAAAAATAATTTGCTAAATTATTCTATTTCTCTCAAGGAATATTGTCCTAAACTTAATTGTGTACTTACTGAATTATAAGTTTATTAAATCGTTTATTTACTATCGAAACATGTAATTTGTAGGAATAAAATGAATTTGATAATAGTGACACGTATACTTGTTTTTAACCTTCTTTACATTCTTCTTTGATATATATACGGTAATTCAACTTGTTACAAAAATTAAATTTTCTCTCAATTTATATATGATTCTTGATTATTTGCTACAATTTTTGAACAACTTTATTGGTAAACTTTTTTTGTTAGAATAGAGCTAAATTAACTATTGAAATAAACAGAAAAGTGAAACTGATGCTATATAACCCCCACCTAAAGATGTGGACTCCATTCTTGAAGCAGTGTTAACGGTATCCCCAAACAAACAATACCTTGGCATAGCAATACCGACAACTCCAGCCACGACAGGCCCTAAAATAAAACAATACGTCTTTATTTATAATATGTAAATTGTATTTCTAACTTATTATGTTAAAGAGAAGCGATTGAAATTATATTATATTTCATTTCTATCCGAGAGATTATACGCGATTTAAGAAAATGATATTTACCTCATACCTTAATCCGTAACATTAACCTAAAAACAAAACAAGAGGCACATAGGTAACGACCTTACCTGATTCACTTTGAACTTGCGTTTTAGCTCCATCAAATCACCAGGTGTAATGGATTATTATTTACCCCTAATCATTTGAGTTAATTTGAATCCCCTTAACCTTGGGATACTTTGTGGCAAGTTTCGTTGAAATTGGCCAAATGAATATTGAGAAGAAAATGGTAATTGTTAAGTAAACAGACGGACAGATGACACGGGACAAAATGTGATCCGAAAAGCTTACTTGAATCTTAAGCTCAGGTTAGCTATAAACAAAATAAAACACTGGTTCACGAAACATTCGATTATGAGGAACATAATTTATCAAACCAATGTTTTTGTCCATTTATCCAAGGACACTGATATAATTTCTATATATGCGTTATCGTAATTTTGTCTGCAGTAAATAACTTTTAGAATATTACGGAACTAATTTCATCATTAGGAACACTATAAGGAAGTAACTTGTTTTAATAAACACACAACTCACAGCAAATACCCATGCCGTATAATGACTTCCCCTGTAAAGTATCTCTTAATTGACGTATATTGCTTCCATACGTCATATCCTTCATTCAATGAAAGGGCTTTTTAGTAACTGAAGGGGATTAAAGATGTACCGTGTTCAGAATGCAAATATTTTCTTGTAGTGCAGGTACTAGTACATTATCATTAGCAATTATCTACCTGCATCGAAAATAATTCAATTTCCCAAATGTTAAAAATCAAATACGTCAAAGGAGGTTGAGGATTGTTTTTTGTTTATTTTTACAATGACTCCACAGTGAAATGGGAAACTCGCAAACAACTATCTTAGCAAACTACGATCCTTCCATACCACCTACCTCCGCCGAATACTTCGGATTTTCTAGCCCGAAAAGATACCAAATGAAGACCTGCTGAGCAGATGCAAACAAGAGGACATGAGAACCATCATTACCAAACGCCGATGGAGGTGGATTGGACATGTTCTCCGAAAGGACCCCCAGTCAACAACTAGAACAGCACTGCATTGGACCCCAGAGGGCAAAAGAAAGAAGGGGAGGCCTAGAACATCATGGCGAAGGACAGTTGAAAGTGATATGAAAGCAATGCACCAGACCTGGGGATCATTGACAAGGCTGACCCAGGATAGACAAGAGTGGAGGAAGTTTGTTGCTTCCCTACACACCACAGGGTGTAAAGGACTATGATGATGATGATGATGATGATGATGATGAAATGGAAAACTCCAGGAAGTCACAAATCATGAACCATTTTCTCTTTTAGACACATTTATACATGCTTCAAACCAAAAGTCCTTACCAGAATTTACACCAATTCTAATCATTAACTTTTCCTCTGGTATATGTTTGATTTTGAATTCTTGAACAGCTTTCAGGATGCTCAATGACATATTGGCAATTTCCATAGCATGTCTTTGTCCATTTCTAACCGGAAGTCCTGATACAACCATGTATGCATCCCCTATTGTTTCTACCTGGTGATGAATGAAGACATTCAATTTATCCTTTTGTCGAAAACATGATTTTAATTAGTTTTTTCTAACACTGTTTTGATGAAAACATGGTATAAATAAGATTTACTATAACAAAACGCACCTTATAGACGTCAAAATGGTTGATTATTGTGTCAAAACATGTGTATAAACCATTCAACATAGCAACAACCTGAAGAAATACAAAGTAAATCTATATCTTTTCTGACAAGAATATCTTATTTGAAAATATCTTATTGTAATTTTATACATAAAATGGGATCGAGAAAAAGTTCTCTAGAAAACTACATTTTGTAATTTGAAATATATGGTCTTTAAATAATAAATCTAAAGTAATAATTAGCTCACTCTTTCTTACATTCAGACAGAAGTCCAAAGCTTACTGTCATATGAGGACTTGTAAAGAATGAAGTTGCTTACTCTTTCTAGCCCTTTTGAACTAAGAGGTGACCGTGAGTATAATGTAAATAATTCTTACCTCTAATGGTGTACTACGTGAGGCCAGGGTCGTGAACCCTACAATATCACTGAAGTAAATGGTCACCATTTCAAAGGTTTCTGGATCAACACAGTTTCCAGACTCAAGTTGTTTGGCTACTGACCTAATAATAAATGAATTATACTTTCATAAGCGTCAAACGTAATGCAAATCATATGATATTATACGGGAAAAGGATAAAGATTTACGGTGTAACAGTGCAACAAGAAGAAAGGGAGCAAGGAAAATGTAAAAGAGAGTCCATGAAGAGTCAACATGCAAATCCCACCAAATCGTATGATAATACATGTAGGTATTGTATTGGGCAAGATACATGTAAAGCAGAAAACATAAGTTGTTATTCTTCACCGCGGAACCTAATATATTTAAATCAGTAAGTAAATATAATTCTTGTCCCCTAACACTAAAAATTAACTTAATAAGAGTAAAATGCTATTGTTTTTACTCCAATAAATAACAAGGTAAAGAAGAAAACTAATTCTTCACTGTGAATAACAATCAGACATGTAACAATACACTGAAATTTCAGTTGCTAAATTATGTAGCAGATTAAGGAAAGGCTAATACAATCCTTTGGATTCTGCTCAAACTTACTAATAAATATGACTATCTTTTGACAACTATAGTATATACTGGTTTAATGAGAGAGGTTTTAAAATCTCACGGTGGTAAAAGTCTACAAAGAAGATCCTCTGCTTTTCGTTTTTCTTCGATGTACGCTTTGGTTCTTTCTGTTACGATGCTCTCCAGATTATTGGCGTATTGTTCCATTCTTCTCATTAGGTTATCCATAATGTTTCCTTTTTGATTTCTAAGGAAATGTTATGAAAGAAAACTTTTTACAAAACGGTATAATTTCAAAAATTATGTTAATTCTTAAAGGAATAATTGAACAGACCAGAATTTCAGCAATAAGACATTTTACAATTTGAAAATAACTTACACGTTCATTTTCTTCAGGGAATAAAAAATATCGTGTAAGTTAGGTCGATCATCAGGAGATTCTGACCAGCACTGTTGCAGTAACGACCTAATTTCGGGACTACAGTCCATTTCGGAAACATTTGGCCTAAAAGGTCCCAGAGTACCTGGTGCATCCATCACCTTCTCTATAATTTCTGATGTCCATGAAAAGAATATCAAATCAATAAAAAGCAGATAAATGAGGATGTCATTCGTTAAATCAAAACCACTATAGGTCTTATGAAAATAAATCTACTAGGAAACCATGTTGTAGTTAAGCATATTGAAAAAGAACTGGAGAATTTAATAAAAAGACATGCAGATGTATCTAGATCTGTCTAAAAAGATACCTGATGATGTCAGGTCACTGCCTTCAAAAGGAGCACCCCGGACTACTATTTCTTGAAGAGTGATGCCAAAGCTGTATATATCTGCCTTTTGGTAGTTGATATCCTTAGTTTGATTGAAGAGTCGTCTCAGCAACTCTGGCGCAGTCCACAGAAGCTCTTTTTGAAATAAAAAGACATTATTAGAGAATTCTTATAAACATTCTTGGATTATAAGTTTAATTAATATACAGAAATACAGCGTAAATATTCTGCAATGAATATTTTTGGTGTACTACTTGGCGAAATTTGTGAACATCGATAACACATCTTAGGTGTTAAACTGGGTGGTCCATGGACTTGTAAAAAATATTTTCTTTCTTGAGAAGTGAAAGTCTAAAACATTATATATTTAAATAAATCTCTTGAACTGTTTGTAGAATAATAGACATGGTCGTATATTCAGACACGGACTTTAAAATCAAATATATATAAAAACATCACTTGATATTGCCTGTCGAATTATCAATTATTTATGTTTGCACCTTTATTTATAGAGTATTCATTGTTAAGAGATGGGCATATCTTAAGATAGTACTTTACTAGATGCCACTAGTTACTGTCTGAAGAATAATTAATTATTTACATATCCATTTCATTTATTAAGCGTGAGTGGTAAGAGTTGGACAGACATGAAGATTCTTTAAGTGCTGGCCTAATGGTAAAAACTTCTCAATGTCTTCATTTTATGTCTAGGGATCATCTAAATCTTGCTCAAAGATATTCATTATTCCTTGAATACATAAATTATAGAATATATAAATATAGAGAAAGCAAACAGTAAACAAGCTCAAAAGTCTATAAAATAACACAAATCAGGTACAGAGCAAACACGAATCTATAAAAATCGTCAAAGGTGGGATCAGGTGTTACAGAGATGAAAGCGTCCCATATCATTCGCTCACACGCGGCTTATATGTTCCTTGTCATTATCGGGAGAAACGGTAAAATTCGGTAGAGATTTTATGTGTAATTGATCGTCTAACGATTAGTATGATCATATAGGTAACATTGAATTAATGACAGATTGTATTTGTACGAAAGCCCAGAAGGCTCATTCGAGATTCGAGATTCGAAATACGAGATTCGAAATTCGAGATTCGAAATACGAGTTTCGAGATTCAATATCCAAAATAACCAATCAAAAGGCGGTTTGAGATTCAATTACTCCCCTTTATTATTTTTTTACTATCAAGAAATCCTTGAGTATTTTAATACCGAGGAGGTCATTTGATTAAATTACAACGCAAGAAAAAGTGTAATATACTATCAAAACGAAATTTAAAGAAATATTAGATTTTGGTCTGCAAGATATGCTTAATTACTTAATAATAGCTTCTTAAATTGTCATAAAAGATTTATATAAAGAATATATATATCGTGTTATCTACTTTGGATACAGGGTTGTTGACATAATA
>PRKT01000026.1:2682563-2713779 GCA_003671525.1 Saccostrea glomerata
GGGGGGGGCACAGCCATACATTTTCAGTTTTCAACTACCAAACATTTCTTGACAACCAAAAACAAAGCAAAAAAGTCATCAGATGTTTTATTGAGGGGGCACAAGCATATAGTAGTTATGATTTCTATTGTATTTTATATGTAGGCAAAATTATAAAATTATTGGGGGGGGGGGCACAATGTAAAGAAATGTACCCTCATAAGTATTTCATATAAATCATAATTTTCTCCCTCATCAATGTTCTTATTTAAAAAAAAATGTCGACTTAAATATAAATAATAATTTTCTCCCTCATCAATGTTCTTATAAAAAAAAAAATGTCGACTTAAGAATTCCGCAATTCAACGATAGGACCATATAATATTCTATATACCTATATATTGTTTTGTTTGATGAGGAAAAATAAGAATTTATATATGTTTTCTAAAATATAACCTAATATTCCTTTTTATTTCGTTTTAATACATATATCTTTTTTTCTTGCATTATCTTTTAAGCAAATGACCCATTTGATATGAATTTATTTAACGATTTCTTGATAGTAAAACATAATAAAGGGGAGTAATCAAAATTGAACCTGCCTTTTGATTGGTTAATTTGGATGTTGAATCTCGAAACTCGAATTTCGAATCTCGAATTTCGAATCTCGTATTTCGAATCTCGAATGAGCCTTCTGGGCTTTCGTAGTATTTGCCAATATGTCATCATGAAGATTTTTTTGTTAGGTTACCATTAACGTCTTTTTCTCGTAAAATATCTAGAAATGAAACAATTGTGTCGTACTCTGTGGTATTCTTTATTTCAAATTAACTTGGAAATATCAAGTCGACATATGAAGAGAAGTACATATTCTTAATCAATAATACGTCGTCGATAAATCTAAATGTCGACTTGAAGGTCACAGCAAGTGTTTTCTTCTTCTCGTATATATATCGTTTGAATAAATTTTACCTCATAAACATACAAAATTAGATCTGCTTACATGTTTAACTAGGCGAAATTGGTATCAATGGAAATTTTGACAGATTGTTGAAAGGCTTAGTTTCCAAGAACTACATAGAAATTTTGTCAATCAGAAACGAAAGCATCTTTTGAATATCAACCTAAGAGTACTTTTTTGTACAATCAGAACGGTTTTTAACAAATCAATTTAGCAATGACCAATGACAAAGTAAATAAATTTAAGCATGAGTTCCTTTTTTATTTTCAAAAACATAACAGCTGTCAATGATCTCAAAACTGGACTTTTATTTATCGTGAAGAATGGTTGTACGATGTCTTAGGAAGTTACACGATTGGATGTATTATATATTTTGATATAAATTTCTATTTCAAATTTTTCTACAATCCAAGAGTTCTTTGGAGTTTAAACTATTTAAATCTGATTTTCACCAATTTTCCTTCACAGGTATTAATATTTTGGAGAGAATTAAAGAAAGAGGGTTGGTAAAAAGTACCCACCGTGTTTATATGCTTGCAAGTATTTTCATCCAGTAAAGGTATATGATTATTCTAATTTTTTTGATTGTTGGTAAATGTGAATATTGAAAATATATAAAACGGACATATGATTTTTAAAGAACTTACTCCTTAGAAAGGGAGCTATGAACACAAATTGAATTACAACTTGCAGAGTCGCCCGCTTGGCACAGTGATTAGTGAGAGTGCTCAAGATTCGCAAAGTAAGGAGTTGATCCTGACGTCGCGGGTTCGAATCCCACTGTGGGACATGGAGACCGGTCCTTCGGATGAAACCTTATAAACCTAGGTCTCGTGTCGCAGTAGAAAAGATCCGTCACTGCTCAATGTCCCTGCTTGCTGAGTATAGGACTAAATTTGCAGCTCTCCACCGGCATGTGGTGGGGTCTCAATATGAGTGAAAAATTCTCAAGTGGGTGTTTAACAATAACGAAAAATACCACTTGCAGAAATCAATCCTAATTCCACTTACTCACAAAGACAATGTTGTTACCCACTTCATATCGTCAGCTGGTACCAGTACATTCTGACCGTAAAATCTATTTAAATATTTTCCTTTTCATTTCTGAATTATTGAAGGAATAATGATAGATGGTTTTAATATTGCCCCTAAATTGTTCCTTAATGAGAGATTTTAAAATCCATCTAATACTTGTAACCTCTTTTCCTAACGTTGGTAAATTTTTATGAAGGCTAATATGACATAAATCTTTGAGTTCATAAGAAACATTATTTTTCTAAATTACCCAAAATGGCACAATGGAACAATATCTTGTAAGGTCTGCGGAAATGAAACATGACACAAATTAAGGATTTTATAGCTATAGATCTTTTAAAAATCGTGTTTTAATGAATAAAAGGAATATTCTGGCACAGCATTAATATGAAACTTTGATCATTACATACCCTTTTAGTTTAAGCACATATCAATTAAAGGAAGACATTTCAACGAGATATGTATCAAATGATACATTAAATACATGTGTATAATAATTTTAGAGTAACATCTATTTGATACTCACTATTCATGTTAAATGATTGCTTGTCCTGGAGTTGTTCGCGTCTTTCCATATCATAAATAGAATTTAGACCAAAGTCTGTCAGCTTCAACATAAACCTGCTGTCAATGACGCAATTAGTCCCGGATAGGCGCCCATGGTAACGAATAGGGCTCGAGTGAATATACTCCAACCCCTAATTAAAATGTTGACAATATATTTGCAGAGAATATGTACAGTGTAGGTACTACTCTTTCATTACAAATGTGAACTAAATCATTTTTTCAATCACAGAAGGCTTATTGTTTGGAAAACTGCAGTCATCAGTGTTCTACAAATTACTTTTCAAAAGATACTTTTCAAATGAATTATCAACAATAAACTCCAAGTTAATGTCCAAAATAACTTACTTTAAGAATGTCCCATATAATGGAGTATCGGAAAGACCAATCTAAGTCAATGTCATCGTTTTCTATGATATCCTATAGCGTCAAAAATTTATTTATTTAAATAAAAGAGATTAACATATACATCTTTTAAATGTTTTAAATAGTTTGTTTATGAAATTTCTGTATAATTTCATCTTGAAATTTTAAAAGTTACACTAAAAAGACGTTTCATTCTAAGACATCCAAAACTGTCATCAGAAAATATTGAGCATTCATTAAACAATACAAAAGATGAATATGCCAAAACACAGACCACAACGTTATGCCAAGGACAACATGTGACAGACATGCAAATAAAACAAAAATATATAATAAAAGGTATAATTTAATTTCAATAAAATACTTTTTGGTGAATATAATTTAGTATTAAAACATATCGATATATATCAAATGGCAACAGATACATAAAATTCGATATTCATTACTTCTAAATCGAGAACTAAAATATTAGACATTACGAACATTAAGTCTTATTTATCTAATCGATAATGATACTAATAATGTTTACCTGTAAACTTCCTCTGGGGCAGTACTCCATCAAAATGTTGTTGTTACCGGGCTCAATCACAACTCCAATGAACCTCGCTATGTTAGGATGTTGTACATGATATAACTGGAAAAGAAACTTATAATGTTAATTAATATCAGATAAATTTTATAACTTCATTGTCACACTGACACACTTGAGATACACCGAATATTGAGCTCACAAAGTGAACATTCGCGCTCCCATACCAGTATCAGGAACACGACAATGCAAATGTTTTGCTGTTGAAAATCCCAAATATTTGTCCGATGAGAACCTCAAATAAGATGTGCACAATGACACGATGTGACTCTACCATTAAATTGAATTTAGTGATAAAGAAGAGTTGCAGCTAAAAAATGAATACCTTAAATACGTAAATGTTGAAAAAGTTATAATTTTTAAGAAAAGGAAAAAACAATGACATTTATTGATCTTTTTGAAAAAGCTCAGGAAAGTTCATAATCGGACTCTTCGACACAAGAATACAGGCTTGGATCTCTGATAATGATAACTGCGTACCAGAGGCTTTTTAACTACAGGATATACGGAGAAGATGCGTCAACAGCCTGTTTGTGCCTTAAACTTCAATGTGCCAACAAAAGAACTTAATTTCGAAGTTAATATAAGTTACCATGTACATGTATCTTCTTAATCAAAAATTGAAAGGGTTCAGTCTTGTAAGCTATCATATTTCAAGTTTGATTCCACACCTTGTATTAACTGAAGAAAAATTGCATGTGTCATGAAAAAATTCTACTTTTGTCAATTTTTCCGTGTTTCCGTCACGTTGTCAATTTAACATTATTTATTTTCATTCGTTTTATTTGGTATATCGATGTGGAATAAAGATGACAGATACAGCAGAGTCTGACACGTCTTGTTCATATTTTGAGGTAATACTAGTTAGAAAAAGATGGTATAATGATTAACTTTAGGAAAAACGTTATTATTCATACTTTTTTTAAAGCGACAATTTTCTTGATTAATGCAGCAACATACCATATTGGATTTTTGTCTCCAAGTTTTTTCAATATACTTCATGCTAGATTATGTTATACGGAAAAAAATGTAGTTCTAGTCAGGCTTTTGACAAATAAGTTGATGATATAAGGATAAACATTTTTAAAATTAATGGTCGATGCTATGACCTTGTAAGCAATATAATATGTCATTTTCGACAGTTTTTTCCAAAACAAATTGATGGGCAATTTTTTCATAATGAAATGTCGACGTAATTTTTGACTGCCCAATTACGATAAGAGTGACCGGTCGACAGGAGATGTTTACTCCTCTATGTCACCTGATCCCGGCTCTGATGTTTTTAGAGTCTTCGTTTTCTCTTCTCTTATTTTGATTTCTTACAATGGACTCAGAAGTTTATTAATTCTGTTAATTTCATATTGTTTTGATTGATTTGGTTTTCGAATTCTTACATTTAAAAATTGCTAGTACATCTTTTTAAATTCTGATATCAAAAACATCAGACAAAACCTTCTTTGTTAGATTGCAGTTCTATCTGATTAAAAGTGGGATGACCTAGCAGAAAAAAATAAATCTCATTTATTGAAAAAAGATAGTGTCGACGTGACTAGTTCATTACACCAATTTGTTAAAAAGCTGTCCATTTACGCCCTCGTCCCTTGATGTTGGAATTAAACTGACGTCATACACACCGGGGATAATGATTTGGTGATATATAATGTTAGCTATTTCTGGGTATTTTACAATGCAGCCGCGTAAATTCAACAAAACATATCAAGTTTCAGATATATTAAAGCGATTCACTTTTACTTTATAAAACCGCTGACATAAACCATTTATGTTCAACAACTAAAAATATTTAAGTGCAATTTGCAGGCATTGCAATTTTATATGGTTATTTTTATTAAAGGGGTTAAAGAAATAAAAGGTGTTCAAATAAATATCTTTAAATGATGTGCTTGTTTCAGGTAAAAATATCATTAGCTTACATTCAATCAATCAATAAATAAAACACTTAACTTTTCTGAAATAAAAAGCACCATTTTTTCTGCAACACCACTACATTAATTTGATCAATAACCTTCTTCTATAATAACTTTGTTTTATATATACAACTTAACCACTTTCCCAAATTAACAAAACCTTGTAAATGGAACTAAAGCATTACGGAAAAATCCTACCTCTCGAAACTCCCGTAAAACATCTTTACTTTGTTCCACAGTTTTTAATTTCAGCTTCCGGATGGCTACCAGGTTACCTCTGCACATTCCGACTTGAGTAAAGAGTTGCTGGATATCTCCTCCTTCACTCCCCTGTGGTACAGAAGAACAATACAGCAAATTTCTGGTATGGATTTCATTTTTAAGAGAATTTAAGCTTGCATTTTATGTGTTTGCTATATACTTGTAGTGAGTTGGATGGACGTACCCGTGACGAGTGCTCTGTAATGATTGAGAGTCTTGACTTCGATAAGAACGACCCCTGAAGGTCCCCTTTCTTTAACTGTAATTCATCGTACTTGACAATAAACACTTTCTTTTCTAGTTCTGCATCTAGACGAATCTTTCTGAAATATTGAAATGAAAATATTTATTTATATATTTTTTAAAATTTAAATTTTCATATTTACTTACGCCGACTTTTTTTTTTGCTTGTCACTTTTTACATGTACATGTAATTAAAAAAAAAATTCTCTGGCTGCCCCCCTCACACTTTCAAAAACGATGCTTCCTGCCTGATATAATACACATCGATCCAAAATAAGAGAACATTTTCTTTTTATTGAACAAAAATGAAAAGATAGAATGCATTTTTGAGTCACCACTACCCTTAAAAAGTAGCACTGAATGTAGTGAAGAAATAATGTGAATACCGTCTGATGACCTTAAGTGAGCAGATACAATTAACTAAATATAATTAGATTAGCAAGGATTTGGAAGATTTGGAATATTGATGATAACTCATCTATACAAAAAGGTCGAAGACACAAAAATACAATAAAAGACCTAAAAATCATTTAATTCTTTTGTTTGTTTTTTTAATTAATGATAGTTATCTTGTACATTATTCACATGATTTTCTTCCATTTCAGAAGAACATTAGAATATTATCAAGTCATCACTGATAATGAACAATATCTGATAAAGTATCAATGTAGAAATAGGAAATCCAGTATCAATTAGTCCTTTGGAATCATTAACAAAGCATTGTGAGTTCAGCCATTTCGGGCAATAAGAACAAATGACTTTCTCCTCGTGACAAATTACCACCGGGGAGGAGATAATCTCCGGAAAAATAAGGATTTAATGTTTGTTTTTATTGAAAAAGAATCTAATGGAAATTAAGGAGATCTACAAGGATTTTGTGTTTTGCTTTCTGAAACAAGTTTACGTTTTACAATATAGTATAATTTTAATACACTAAATACCACTGGTTTAAATTATTATACATACATACATACATACATACATACATACATACATACATACATACATGTAATTAAACAAATTCATAAGGAGTTCCATTCGAATTCCATTAGGTCTACTTGTTTGTAACAAAATGGTGAAAGATACTTAGAAGATGTACCTCTATACTTGAGATCACATAAGTTTCACATTTACAAAATACGAATCATGAAGTCTTATAAACTAATCTTGAATTCAATTTTAAAATTGTAATCAAACTGGGGATTAGAAAAAGCTTTTTTTAAAATAAGAATCATAATGAATTTAATCTTTTTTTGGTCGACATTGTAATATCATTTACTAAATTATTAATTTTTTAAAAGGAAGTCATGAGTCTTGAAACGTCTTCTTATACAAATTCCAAGGTAAGAATAATCGGACCAGAATTGTAGAAGTACTGTTGTATTTTGAAATAAATTAACATGTTTTAACCGAATCAAAACTGAAGGAGGAATGCCATTTTGTAGAATATTATAGAAATGTCTAATTTTTGCAGTCAAGGTAACACAGTTTGAGGAAATAAAAGCAAATCTGAAATTGAGCATATCGGTAAAAACAAATGGTGCTTATGGAGGAAGCGTTTTTAAATAATTACAAATCCGAATGAAGGGTAGTTATGAATAAATTTCCTTTACATTAATTGCAATGACAATACCATTCGTGGAAAAAGACAAAGAAAACAAATACAAAATTATAAAATCAGGGTTCTAAGTGTAAACCATCAACTTTGGCTGAAATCGGATTAAAACAGTAGGGGAATAGAACTCTGATTTTTTTTTACAGGCAACAGACATACAGACAGGAGACATTCTGTTTAATCATCCATGAAACACCTGCTACATGGGTGAAACTACAAGATTAGTGTCATTTCACAAACTAAGCAACTCAGATCATATGGAGTGTATTTTCTCTTTTTGTGCAGAGTAGAGGTAAGTATATATATTTCTTTTACCTAAATACTATGTATCCAACAATAGCAGAAATAACCAGAAATACAGCAAATGACAGCGATACAGGAAGTAGAACATCAGGTGGCTCTGAAAACAAAATGTCGATGTTTTTTTTTTATACCACATACATTTTATATCATTTAATCTGATTCTGATATTAAACATTAATACTTGAATAAATGCATTTCGAATAATTTTTCGGTCAAAATACCAGTGGATCTTTTGCTTATATATTGTGATTTCAGAATTTTACATTATCCTATATTTGCATGCGTATTGATTAATAATGATAATAATAAAATTCTTGGAAAAAGTCAGGGAATTGCTTACCCTGAATGATACATTTGTCATTGCGAAAACCACATCGAGGCACGTCCGGTGGAATGCCATATGGCCAGTTGATTTTTACCATAGGGTTCTTAACATACTTCTGGGTGGCCCCACGAAATGTTCCTATTAACTTTGATAAAATAATATGATATGATTACAGAGTAAAATTTGTCTATGAATGATTAAATTCGGGCCCGAATTGACACGTCATGAACTTGCTGCCATCTTGTACACACTTTATTATAGAAGGCTATAAGGAGATTGCTTAATTCGGTTTTCTGTCAATTCCATATTAATTTACAATTTCAAGATAACAAAAATGTATCTAGTGATTGCGATTAATGCAGAAAAGTACCGTAAAATTTCTTGATTCTGTATCCTGCATATGAAAAATGTCGAAATCAGCAATTCTGTCTCCAAGCGCATCAATTGCTACAGGCCCTGTTATTCCTGGAAAATGGTTAATTTAATCCTATAGTTCATTAAGGTGGAATACCCTATAGAGTTTTGAAGATTAAATTCTTCGATCCATGACCTCAAAAATTAATTTACAGAAGGATTTACATAAACTGCAACGTACGTTCTTCAAGATTATATCTTAATTAATCAAAAAATTCCCTAGATAAAAAGAAGTAAGACGTGAGTCAATACATGCATAAAGAAATACATCTCTATAAAAAAGGGAACTTAAAACTTCAAACACCATTCTAAAAATGACTCTAAAATGATGTCTCAAAACTGATTATATAGGTTGTTGCAATGTGACAAGAATTAGACCTCTTGTTCCATGCTATATTGTATCGTCCATTACCTTTGAATAGTTTCAACTTGTTCAAAATGTAGATCTGTTGAACCAATTGACAATTTTCCGAGCCATTTGTTGTCTCAAAGTATTTTTTTTTATTGAGCTCCTTAATAGCATCCATTTTGATACCGTACCAAATTAATTTAATTTAAAAATGTGCTTCATTTAATTTTTGCTTAAAAAAATTGCTTGCAATATCCAATTTCTTTGCAAACTTAAAACCCAATGTTTGCCGATCTAAGTCTCAATGTCTTATATAAGCATACGGTGTCGCTTGAAGGGGTCGACTCCCCTGAACTTGCTTTTCCCAAGACCTAATGTTGTACTTTCAATTAGTCATAAAATGTTCATTTAATAGCCAGTTGCCCCCTTCATTCTGTCTTTTTGGGTTTCTTTAAGTTTCATTTAGGGTACGTTCGATTTTTTTTTGATAAATAGGCATACCGATAGTATGATTAAGAATCCTAACTGCTAAAAGACCCGAGTGCCGAGTAAAGGTCTATCTCTGAACCCTTTGTCTTTATATGGTACCTCTCTATATGAGTGAAAAATCCCCGCATGGGCATCTACCTACCTTCGTAAGTGTGGTTCCACATTTTCTGTGCCACTGCCAATCCATCACTAACAGACCCGCCATCTTGAATTGTTCTATTATAACTCTCCGCCAAATAAATAGCAGCATCATAGAATGCAGTTATGAAGTAGTTAACAACCTTAAATAAAAAAGTAGAGTAAAAATATACCAAGCCAGGTGAATTTTAAGAGAAAGATCGAAATGACAAAAAATTGGCATTATCACATAGGCTGATTTTTACCATTTAGCTTTTCCTAATAAAATTCACCTGGCTCGGTATATTTTTCTTAAGTTTATATTACACTTTTAGCGCCAGGATAACATATTCTGAAATTTATTTTCACCTGTAAACCTTTACTGAATGTGATTTGTCTATATTTGTTTTTTCATTGAAATATTACTAAATATTTTCCAAGTCTCTTTCATATTCCAGTTCTTCGGAGAAAAAATTCTAAGAACCATCCACTTTTCTAAACTTGTGACATGATATTTAATCTTTTTCAAAGAAAAAATTTGTTTGTATCATCTGTCCTTAAAGGAAAGTAATTTCTATTTTTAAGGTAATGGTATAATGAATTTGTGTAACCTTTTTCCATTTAAAAGTATAAAGACGAATTTGCAATTTAAAAAAAATAATAATGATGCTTTATCACCTGAGAGAAACAGGTTCATGACCACTGATTTGTTTCTCGCTTTGATAATGCTGGCTTAAATTGAGACACTTTATCTTAATTAACAAATCTTATGAATAAACCATTCTTCTGCTTTCCTTAGTTTCAATACAATTTAAAACAATTTCCGTGTAGAAAAATTTCCCCGAATTATCTTTCAAAGAAAATTTAAACCATCATAAACAAAGGATTTGGAATTGCATGAGCCTTGCAGAACAATGAGAGGGATGAAAAACTAATTCAAGACAAATCGCTTATTCCTTTTCTAATCAGAGATGGACAGAAAACTTCGAAAATCATGTTAACAGCTGATAACCGCCTAACACTGTAATCAATGATAAATACTAGAAAAGCAGTAGCGGTGGAAGGCCTAAGAACAGCACTAAAAACAATTTGAATTTAATTTTTTTCCTTCAATGAGTAGAAGGACTCGATGTGTTTTTCGAAAAAAAGGACCCACGGTGCTTTCCTTCAACTAACCTCTACTTGCCCGAAATCATAGCCGTAGTCCCGTTTGCTTCTCAGCTTGACATCTTCAGCGAATCTGAGGTATTCTACGTTGTCCGCCTGATGAATGGTAAGAAGGAGGAGGGACCGGTACGCTTTAGTTACGGCAGCGTCCATATAGTCCCCTGATAAATAGAATATATTTCAAAATAAATATAACATTTTTTTCAACAAAAAGATGCTTATATAAAAAAAAATATACAATTAAGTTGTTCTGTTCGCGACATGTGTAAAATAGTTCTCAAAAACTTTCATTTTATTTATAATTCTCCCTGCTCTTGTCATTATTTACATTTTTTACTGTATCTTATAAACAATAACCTAGATTAAATCTACTAAAAATGGAAAATCTATAATGCTAGTTGTGAAAAGTGCCTTGTATTGAAGTGACGTTGCTTTCATACACAATTTAAGGAAACAAGATGAATATTGAAATTAATTATGACAGGCGTCCGTACGTATAGAATTATAGAAAATTAGGAACGTTCATCTAGAGTAAAGTACATTACTCTACAAGAAAACGTCAATATTTTCGTAAGCAGTTTTGCAAAGGTTTATGATATATACTCATCTTTGAAATTTCTTTGAACCATCATAGAAGTTTGAAATAATTAAGAAATAAATATCACCTCTGTAAAAGAGCATATAATGACCGAGCCAATCGGACGGAAATAACTCCATTGCCAGGAACACATATCCCCCACTGGTCATCCCGAGCTGATCGGCACGATACAGAAAACTCCTGAGGAGGTCCGCAGAGCAGAAGATGACAAAAACTGTGAATGGCAAGCAATTTTTATGTTACAGTATATATAGAAAGTTTTTATTGTTAGACGCACAATGAATGATTTAAAGGTAATGAAAATCTTCAGTTCTATTTGGTTTGAATTTTTTTAATGAACCTAGAATGCATGCATGCAATAGCAATAAAGAGCCTCAACAAGTAAAACTAAAATTATCTACAAAATCTTGATTTCAAAGCAAGTCAATATCTCTTATACTCCTCACTATTTCTTTTTTAAAGAAAGTTTATATACAATTATCATTAGTAATTATCAAGTAAATGTATTTATGTATTTTATTAATTTCATTCAGCAAAACATGTTTAGTAATAATAATAATATCAACGTTCGTTTCCTAATACATATTGCCAGCATTTCCTACACCACTAATTGAATACGATATCCCTAGGTACTTATTGCCATGATTCTGACAGAAAATGGTTGATGGACAATCTTCATTAAAGGAAGTTCATTTGTCAACAATCCCGATGAAATAAGAAGATAAGAAGAATTCGTCATTAAGTAATTTAATGGCCTGAAGATCATTCATTTGATGCAATTCTTAATCAGAGAAACGCACAACCATGCATTCAGTGGTCATAAATGAATATTTCCTTGACCATTTGTTAATCTCTGTATTTTTTGATTCCGACAGGAAAACGTGTCTTACATCTAGCAAACTGACTGGCTTCTAGAAGCAGAGATCCGGGGTCTTTGAGTTTCGTGGCTGAAAAGGGAATGTCAACTGGTCGTGGTAAGCTCTCTATGCCCTTTAGGTCAATAGCCAACTGACTTCCGGCCAAGTTAAAGAACACGTAATCCTGGTCATACAAGATCGCGAGATGAGACCAAGAATACTCTTTCAAAATTTCCACCATAGAATCTGGAAAAGGGAAATAGAATTAGTGTTTCTTACATCATTCTTTTTACAAGACAGACAACCATCAGAAAACTATTCAGATTTTTATGATAATGATATTTTTACAAGTTTTCTATTTTTTTTTTAAAAAAGTAATAACGTGTGTTTATAAGAGTACTCGGTCCTTATTATTCATAACATATCACTCCTGTTTTGTAATAATATATGATATAGTATTAACTTTCTATTGTAAATTTATCTATAAGAAAAAAAGTTTCAAAACTATATTATAGTATTTGTATCATTTGCAATATAAATAAAATTATTAAAATACCAAACAATAAAACGTGAAATATTGCGCACACTTAAAATGTCTGAAATGAATGAATCATATTCATATTTGATATTTTCCTAAATAATGATTAAAATTATGTTTCCAGACTTAATCATTTACATATCTATATAATATATTAGATGTAAAATAGACACTGGAGTAATTTTATTGGTTTGTATGTCCTTTTTACAAACACATATAAAAAACAAAGTCTCGACAAAATACAAACTGAGCACGAATAATTGTTTTACAGTGTAAAAACAAATACACATGCAAGTGATGTTTTCTATAAGAAGGTCTCTCATTATCTCTGAATCAGAATGAAAGTTTATCACCAATGTCAATTTAAAACACTATTTATGACCAACTCTGCCAACGTAACAAGGATGTTTCTTGATAATTTTACCTTATTTCAGATGAAATATCTTCGCTTCAATTATCAATAACGTCATTATTCAACACTGAAACAAATGCATATGTTAATGCACCAAAAAGCGATGTTTTCAAGCAAATTATTATGTCACACTGTCCTTTCCTCTATATTGATAGAGTGCATTAATTGAATTCAGAATCAATGATAGTATTTTCTTCCCTTGTTCCAGTACTTTCTTGATATGATATAGAACTACTTTCATTTTCATGAAAATGTAAATGTCTACGAATAAAAAAAATCAAAGCAAAACAAAATGTGCTTGTGAAACACTGATGCCCCCGTATGACAGCATATGGCTAGGGTTAAAATTTCTACAAAGCAAGTCAAATTCAATGGTCATTGTCAAAGTTGTTGGTATCCAATGGAAGAAATACACAATCATGTGAACAATGAAAGCTTTAGAACTACATATAACTATTCAAAATTTATGGCCAAGAGTAAAGTTTATAAAAAAGTTTTAACCCAAGGTCAAAAATATTTCCATTGAAAAGTCTCGTAACGAATAACAATAAATACACATACGAAGTATGAAATCCCTAGAAGCAACTACTCAAAAGTCATGGTCAAGGTTAAAGTTTTTTGTAAAAGTGGGTCAAATTCCAAAGTCAAGATGTCACATTTCGTGGTACCAAAAAGAAAAGTCTTGTCACAAGGTATACATGTACACCCGTGAACTGTGAAAGCCATAGCCGCTCTCACTCAAATTTATGGGCAAGGTTAAATGTTTTGCGGACAAACAGATAAACAGACAAAAAGACAAACAAACAGACGGACAGACAGAAAAAAATCAATAAATGCTGTACAGCGACTATCAGAATTTCGGAGAGCAAAAAAAAAATCTGATTTTAATCAAATTGGTCTACTGTTCAGTATTCCCAATGAGTAAACACCCCATCTCAAAAGCGTTATTGTAAATTTATTACTAAAGTATCTATTTCACTCCTGTAAAAATTTTCGGTAGAAAAAGAGGAACTTTGTGAAGCGATTAGTTGATCCATCTAAATATTTTTGCTTGGAAGGATTTTATTTTTGAGTTTTAGTTCTGGAATCCTGCCTAGGTATGTAGAATCAAATTCAACTCAACATACCTATTCAGAATATTGATATTATTATAATATAGGCATATGCTTTTGTAGCAATTCTTTCTATAAAAAGGAAGTATAAGATTGATTTACATATATAATAAAATCTCAGTTTCTCTGAAAAGCAATCAAAATAATGAACCTTAATAACAGATAAGAAATATGTTGTAACATATTTTTGTAATGTCATTTTTGCGAAAGCGATCAACCTCTCCGCTTGCAAACAAGACCACTAACCATTTCAGTTCTTCACTGTTCTCTTTTCTAAAATGTTGTAGACATCATGTTGTGAAACACCAAAAACGCACTCAGAATGCGTGAGCCATCTTTAATAAATGTTCGTTATGGCTATGGACCTTTTAGTTAGACACGCACTTATAATGATCACCACACAGTGGACAAGCAATGCTCTTTCTTTGTCGAAGTGATCCTACTGTTTTTGAAACTACTATGATTGTACAATGTATTTGCTGAGAAAGTCGTTATATCAATCACAGAGATTGCGAAATGAAGACTTCAAACGAGACTGTTAATATTCTTGATTCATCAATTTATCATGACAAGTTGAACGAATAGGTTCGATAGTAAAACATGTCTTTATGTACCAATTTAACTGCTATTCAAACACTAATGCAGATGAAAAGGGTATATAGCTATAAATATAAGAAAAGATGACAAGTCATCGAGATCTTGTTTATCATAAAGATTTATAAAGGTCATATTGTAAGGTAACCATTTAAGTCTTCTTCTAGTAAAATGTAATAAAAAGGAAACAGATATGTCAGACTCGGTGGTATCTTTAATTTTAAGTTCACTGGAATATATCGAGTCGATTGTGAATGTAAAAAAAAATTTTTATTATTTTAGGTAGGAAAAAAAAGAAAGAAGCTTGGTAGAACATTTATTGTATCCTGTAGAGTTTCAAGGTCTTCTTACCAGTATAAGTTAGTGAAGCTCTATTAGATGTACACGTTCCTAAATCAGATTTTATTTTCATTTGATATACAATTTGTTCTGTTTTATGTATATTATTTGACCTGCTATTAATTCGATGAGAGTTCAAACAGGCTTCGTCTGCTATTCAATTCAATGCCATGCATTCTACATATTTACATGAATGCGATGTGGTTTGAATAAATCAAGGCACCGTGTTGATTCTCGCGTATTGGCATATTTTTATCAGGAGACAGTGTGATCTAGTCAGAGATCGATAACGGCTCTCTGAATGTTAAAATTCATTATGAATGATTGATTTAAGGTGAATCTTAGGAAAAATTATCGCACGAGAAACTAACTCCCAAAAATTGAACATTAGACGTACAGTGTGCTTACTTAGTTCTTCATTTCTTACGAATTATTAAGAGAGTTGATTGAGTCGAGGCAACGTTATTATCACAAGTCACCATTACTAATAACAAATCGCTCAGACGGATTTTCCGGCAGGGGAAGGTCACTCCTCCATGGCGCCTGATGTTTCGGAGATCCGTGTTTACTCTAGTCCTGTTTTGTATTGTTTAATGTACATGAACATTTTTGCTTGAAAACTGTTAGTTATCTCTAAATACGTATATCACAACTTAAAAATTGTTCGAAAATTCGTCAATTCCTTGACGAGAATAGTTCAGATTCAAAGGATCGCGTGATGTTCCTATAATAAACAGTCTGTCCTGAGGTAGAAATAATGGCAAATATACAAGGGGTATTCAAATACTTTTAAAAAAACCTGTAGATTTCTTTTTAAATTTTGAATATCTCTCTCCTTTTCTCTTTCGGGCCTCATAAGAAAAGTTTATTCTATCTTTCTTGTAAATAAGAAGCTTTTATTGTAGCAATCCGCATTGTGAAGTGATAAGAGCGTTTGCTCTAGAGTCGTGGACTATAGAGTTTATCCTTATGTCGCGGTTTCGAATCACATCTTTAGGATGTGGGGAACAGTAATTTCAATAAAACCATATACATTGTATTTACATTTGCTACCGGTATGTTTTTCTAGTAAGCCATAGACACGAAGAAATGTGTGCCAACGTGACGTCACAATGAGGATACAGAGACATTAGAAAAAATGCAACGAAATAGGCCAGCCAGCTATTTCTTATGCTTTTAGACATGAAAAATGTAAATATAAGGAATGTTTTTAAGTTTTATGTGAATTATTGGTGTGTGACTCACACAGACTTGCACGTAGGCAAGCACGCTTCATAAAATATGCCTACGTGACAAGTCTGTGTGATTCACACACCAAAAACTCACACCTTGAATAAACCGAGATCCCATATCGCAGTAGGTGCTGATGTGAAAAAGATCACCCACTTCTCAAAAGTTGTCTTAATTTGTAGCCCTTCACCGACAGGTGTTTGTTTCTCAATATGAATATGAAAAATTTTGGAAGTAACGTTAAATAAAACCAAATATTATATGCTAATAATGGGAATTAAATCGAATATTGTTGTAAAAAATGAACTTATCACCGAATACTACAGGCAAGTAATGGAGCTACCAACCAAATACCATGTACATATTTGTTTTGGTAGGTCACTTGAGCAGAGTAGGGTCTACCTTTTTCTGTATATATATGCTAGTATTTATTGGTATTGTGAATGAACCCCTTTAGATACTTCATAAAATATAACAAATGTGTGCAAATCCACCAATAGACTAAGGATTTAAACATTTCAAGATTTGAATTCAATTTCTTCATCGTGATTGAAAAGCAAGACATAGTATATCATATGCACAAAATTATTAAAATTTCTATTTCTTAATAGCCAAAATTTTTACCTCTTCCTTAAGAGATAAATGTATTATATGTGTCTGTAAATACACTATTGCAGATAATTGAGGGAACTTTTACCGATTATTATGAAAGTTTTGCCCTCCGTATCCCTGAAATGACGCAGAGCACTATGGTTTCCTTAACTTGTTCTTTCATACGAATCAACAATTTGCCATAGATTTGCCCAGTTTACTGTGGGCAATTTTCTTGAATTCTATTTTCATTTTTTTCATTATCCACATTTAAAAAATTGTCATAATTAATGAACAGTGTATTTCCCAAAATGTTACGGTGTATTGATGTGTATGCTTTAATCGTCATGACGAATTCCCTATAGAAACAAATATCTATGCAGAAACGAATGACACATTTCCATTAATCACTCCTCCATACAATCTGTAGTTTTCCAGATTAGAGATTTACCTAATACTCATTGAAATGTTTATATCGTGACAGAAAGTTAGTCATAAAAAGGCAATGATAGTTATTACAGGTGGTAGTAAAAAATTAATGTGTTTGAATAGCCAAAATCAAATAAACGTTGATCCGCTTATCAAATGAATCTAACTTCGATCGTAACTTTTGCCTCAGAAGAAAAAGGATTTTTTTATGTCATTAACAGGGGTGCGTTAATAAGCGTACCTGCTACGTAAAGCTCTGCTCAAGAACGGAGACCTAACCTGACACCTGTAAAGGGAGCGCTAGCATCAATTTTTATTGCTTATAAAGTACCAACTACAAGACGGCCTCTTCAGTTACAACTTTGTAACACAGACCGATTCTAACAAAAGCGGTATTTTTTCTACATTTGAGGGAAATAAATAAAAGTATACAAATATATTCGCTCGAAATAAACTCTTATTGTTTCAAAAATAAGTTTTTAATATATATTTTTATTCAAAATCTAACATTTGGCGGCAAAACTAGCTGTCTGTTATTAAATTTATGGAGATAACGAATAGTATTCAAACTCAAAAGTAAATTAAACTATACTAAATTGGAGCAGAGCAAACACAGATCTCCAAAACAACATGGGTTAGTGAACATCCCCTGCCGACCGGTGTCGCATAATATTTGGTCCGCCTCGTTTAAAGGTCCGGCCGGACCAAATACGATAACATATTTGGTCCGCCTTTTATAAGAAATGGTCCGGCCCGTATAAGGAATGGTCTGCCTACGTTTTATGGTCCGGGTGGTGAAAAAAAAACGTTTTAATTCTGACTTAAACATATCAAATTAAAGCGATTTTGTTTAAACTATATAATGAAAGAAGGGTTTACCTGTTGTGTTTTTGTTTTGTACAACATATCTCTAGGACAAGAATCTACTCCTCGTTCAGTTTGCTTTAAGCATTGCTGTTAATCTAATACCATGATTAAAAAATAAAATAATGGCACAATTATTGAGCAAGTGTTTGTTTTTCTCTAGAATATGCCTTGTGTAAATTAGTTCGATTAAAGGTGTGAAATCTGTCAGTGTGTATAGCTAATAAAACAATGGGGTGTGACGTATTTGTTTCCCTGACAGGTACCCACAGGTAGAGCCCGCGGCAGATGGCGCTGTAATTGAATGGTTTGAGAACTTAATGGTCATGACTAACCTTGACATATCAATAAGTTTGGATTTTTTTATTCATAAATCATGTCAAGGAAATATTCATGCGTTCACTTCAAACCTGTGACATTTATAATAATCATAATTATATAATATCTTTTTTGAATATTCAAAGTTAATTAAATATGGCGTATCTGAGCTAAAAAATAAGAATACGAAATGAATGGGCGTAGATTTACATGAGATTTGATAATTCAATTTTTAATTTAATTTAATTTAAGTTCAAAATAACATTTCAATTCGATTATGAACTGGAATATCCCCTTGTTTCTATAGTTAAATTGACTTTCAACTGTCTGATATTTAAATACCGAGTCGAAAAAAATCGTTCATTGTTTTTAATCTCTGATATCTACAGGTAATGCAGGTAAAACACAGGTAAATCAGGGAATTGTGTTTCATCATTAAATACTTCATTTCTTATAAAACTAATTTTATAACTTTTATTAATATTTAGTTTTTTTTTTTAAATGCCGATTTTACTACATTAATAAAAAATTCTGGAACTTTAATTTTGTATTTCGATTTAATATGTATTTTTACGCATTTCAATGGTAGTAACTTCTCAGGTAATCCATATATACTCATACCTGAGAACAGACTTTACCCTGTTGATCACTCAGGTGCAAAAAATTAAAATGTTGGCTATGTGGGAATAGGGTTTTTCAAAAATGTTGGCTAAGTGGGAATAGACCCCATGAAACACGATTGATTATCATTAAGATGTATAATTTTCTTTATCCTCTCATTTTTATTTATTAGATTATTTATTTCATTATTCTTTTTCCGGATTTTAAAAATTTCAATTTTTATTTCTAACATTTTCTAGCTTTCAGTTCCGACATTTTAAAGTTTTCATAAAGTTTTTCAGGAATTGCTCTTCGGTAATTAAAAATTTTAAAGAATAAATTACACCCTGTATAGTATATTAAATGTCTTGGACATAAGTTCGATGCAGTCTTTGACATTTAATTAAGGGGAAGAAGGACCTTTAGCTGAAAAAATACCTGTCGTTCAATTTTTTACATATTTTGCATTGGCGGATCCAGAGAGGGGAGGGGGCTTTAGTTTTTGCCAAGTGGAGAGAGAGAGAGAGAGAGAGAGAGGATAAAACGTTTTCCGAGAATAAATTTTTATACGTCTAACTTAATGTATTGAATAGGTAGATTCTCACACATTTAGTTTCCTCCATTCACCTTCATTATTACTTTTTTATGAGAGAATGGTAGAAAATATTCTACTTATTTTTATATATCTTATGTATGATATATATGGTCGATATTAATGCACTTTGAAAAAAAAATATTTTTTTCAAAGTGCGTTAGCTTGGTCCCAAATTTAACGCACTTTGAAAAAAAAATTTAAAGTGCGTAATTTTTCAAAGTGCGTATTTCAGATATATTCCTGTCATAAAGGGAAAATTTTAGACAGGGTTTATTTTCGTATCTTGAAAACTAGAAAAATAGACAGGGCGGACCTTTAAACGCAGTTATCAGAAATGGTCCGCCCTCTGTATTTCAGATATATTCATGTCATAAAGAGAAATTTTTGGACAGGGTTTATTTTCGTAGCTTGAAAACTAGAAAAATAGACAGGACGGACCTTAAAACGCGGTTATCAGAAAAGGTCCGCCCTCTGTATTTCATATATCTTTATGTCATAAAGGGAATTTTTTGTACAGGGTTTATTTTCGTAGCTTAAAAACTAGAGAAAGAGAAAGGGCGGACCTTAAAACGCAGTTATCAGAAAAGGTCCGCCTTCTGTATTTTAAATATTTTTTTTGTTAGAAAGGGAAAATTTTTGGACAGGGTTTATTTTCGTAACTTGAAAAAAAGAGATTTGAACTTTTTTTGTGCGCAGTGTTTAGAACTTCCTTAATTAATATTTTAAGTACGTAAGTCAAATTGCGATTCCGAAATAATAACAAAAATTGTCGGCAATGTTAAACTCAGGAAATGAAATGCAGAGATCTAGTAGATATGATTATTAGCCTCTGAATAGGTAAGAAACAGTGTTAACTTATAAAAAAAAAAAAACCCACAGGGGATATGGTACTTTAGGTTTTTTCAAACGAAATAACTATAGGCTAACCCCAACTGCCCAATCCGTAGGCATGTTGTTTTTACAATAAGGGGTGTAGGGTAGTACACCGTGACAGCTAGTGACCCTCCAATTATGTTCAACAATATTAAACGTAAAAAATGACAGATTTCTTTTATCAATACTATAAAGAAATATATTTTGAAAGATATGAACTTCAGTTTTTGTGAGTGGATTAGTCAAACGTTTATCATGTTTATAGGAAAGAGAGTGTAACTAAATGATTCGTGTTGGACTTACGAACATTTATCTGTTCATTCAATACTGATTAATCTGCCAGTAAACAAGGCTGTGAAGGTAAATATATGTACATTTCTATTCTTAATATATTTTTTTAATGATAATGTTGATATTAGTGTATTAATTTAAACGACAAGAGAAGCATGTCCCATCTTCACGACAGGAAACCCGATCAATAAATCTATACATTCCTTTATTTATTTATTAATTTCGATTTATTACTTATTGTTTACTACATTTTCTTGGAGAAAACACTAGCTAATAATACGACTATATATCCTTAATTAATTTTAAAAGAATAGTTTTTCAATTAATATCGAATGAACCACATGCATACAATTTGTATAAAAGGCCGAGGGCGGACCTTTTCTTATAGAGCCAGGCGGACCAAATATAATAATAATTTATTTATTATAGTGACTTGTGTAATACATCAAAAGATAGTTCATCTTAAATATAAGAATACAAATACTTTACACCCGGCCCTTTGGACCTATAAGTCACCTGGATTTAAATCTTATACATCATCTTCACGGACTTATATGTATATGGACATTGTATGTACATGTAAATATTATTAATTCAATTGTGCTCCTGAGAAAGACAAATTATGCTTATCAAGATAACATTTTACTGTCACGGACAGATGTCTATATCAATGATAATGACTAGAAATGCTCCTGTTGGTCATGTTGGTCAATTTGCACAGCTTGTCGGGGTATGATTCGTCCACTTGCACTGACCCGTAGTAATCTCCCCTGTTCCCGCGGTAAATATCTCAAGATGGTGCGCGCATTTATTTCCATTAACCGTTCAATGCGAGATTTACTGCTTCTAATAAAAGTTTCTTTGTATAAATCGGTGTCTTTTAACTTCATCTTGTTTCTAAGCACACAGATTTTTTCTTCTTTGTTTTGGAAACTGATTTTGATGAGGCCTGGTTTATTTGGAAACCTTGTTGGCAGCCGGACTGCGCCTGTTATCTGAACGTATTGTGATACAGTTTCTCCAAGTGCTTGAATCAAATGTTCAGTTTTTTGCATGACGTTTTCACCTTCAGTGACAGGGATACCACTAGCTGTGATAGTAATCTCATTGTTATCTAGCGGATCTAGCGAGTGTCCGGTGATTCCAAGGTGATTACTTTTATCCTTTGTGACATGTTTCTCTAACTTGTCCAGACGTGTTTGAATGGATTGTATAGAAGTGAGGATTTGATCAGTGCGATTTGTCTCTTGAGCAATATCTAAAGTTATCTCATCCTTCAATGATCGTATCTTTTTTTCAACATTTTCCATCAAATCAGTTTTTAACTTGTCTAACTTGGACTCAAACATGCGCTTCATACTTTCCTGATTACTCTTCAAATCAAGAACTACAGATAATAATGTTTCTAATTTTTCTGACACAGAGTCACAGCTTGTTTGGTTTGACGCCATGTTTATATTGTCCACTGACTTTTCATGGAAAGTGAATGAATCAAATACGCTACTAGGTAGTTCACTGTCAATTTCACTTCTAATACTGTCATTAAGTTCCTCGGTGGACCCATATAAAATTGAATTCGCTTGATTCAGTAAATCACTCACCGTTGTATCTCGCTCTACCCGCTCGTGAATACCGTTCAAAGTGGTGTCCTCGGCTTTAAAATATTTACAGTCGGGACTGACTTCACTGCCGCTATTACTGCTGCTACTTTTGACCTTTTTCCTCTTCTTCTGCTTGTTTTGTCTATTTCCAGTCATTATATTTAGTTATCTCAAGATATGGCACTAGTTCATATGGTTTTAGACGCATTTTATACCCAAAACTCGGAGCACCGAAAATTAACGTCCATACACCAAGTCACGTGACACAAAAACGTTAAATATGTTATCGTATTTGGTCCGGTCGGACCTTTAAACGAGGCGGACCAAATATTATGCGACACCTGTCCGGTCACAACTGCCGCATGCTATACTTGTCGTGATCGGAAAATAACGGAAAAACTCGTCGAATATGCAGTTTTATTAATGGCTTCACAATTAGTATTAAATCGTCAGTCAGCATTTTACCAAATGATAAATTGTATTTGCTGACAAGGTCATAGTATCGACATAGAACTTACACATGAAATGATGAGTTAAAATGAGACCACTGTTATTCTTGTTTCAGAACTTTGTCTAAAGATAATTTATCCCGTTTTAGAAATTGTCAATACGTAGAGCATGCTCTTGCGTATCGAATCAACTGAATATAAACTCTGTATGCAGGTGATGACTGAAGAGAGTTAAGGAAGTTGACGATTGAAAAGTTAAAGTCATCACGTTTATCATAAAGCAGATATATATCAGATATCACATATCAGAAACAAAAGCTTATATGTAATGTCAACTTCATAGTACTTGTGTGTACTTGTCTGTACAATCAGAATGTGTACTATCAGAACATAATAATATTGCAAAAGACGATTGACAAGTTAAGTAAATTTACAATTTCCATTTTCATTGAAAAAGCAGCTGTCAATGAAATCAAAAAGCCTTGATTTTAGTTTATCGTGGAGAATGGTTGTATATGAAGTTAAAAATTCGTTTTTATGCTGTTGATTTTGGTAAAATTTTGAGATTTCATATTTTCAAGAAGTTCCCTAGAATTTTTAAGTATCCATATCTGATTTACACCAAATATACTCTTCAAAAAAAATAAACGCATAGTAGAATTTTAGTGACACATTGAACATAAAGATTATTCAGTAAAATTATGCATTGATAAAACAGAAATGTGGTAAGCAAAAGGAATACTAATTTTAAATGTCATAATTACTCAACAATTTTAAAATTGTAGTCAGTTTAATACCATTAAAGATCAATATCTGGTATGCCCCCCGCAGACACAAGTGATAGCCACAAACGGCATCTAATGGAAGCAAATGTGTGTAATAAAAACTGTATAGGATTACTCTCCCACTCCAAATGTAGAACTTTGGTCACTGGTTGCAGAGTCTGGGGATGCGATTGTCTTTGGCAAATCATGTCAATCCATTTTGTCCAATGCTGCTTAATTTGGATTAAACCTAGCGATTTAGATGATTTTGACTGAAACAGGTTGTTGTTTCTTTGCAAGAATAGATGTTTCAAACAAGCCATATGTGGCTGTGCATTGTGCGATTGCAATACGGCATTAGGATGCTGCAAAATTGAATGTGAATGTGTAGGTAAAACATGGTTAGAGTACCTTTTTCCATCAAAGTTCATTGAATTCGAAAAAAATCAATCTTACTTTCTTATAATACCTTTTTCCATATCATTACACCACCACCACCAACTTTTTTAACGTCCTGGAGGCAGTTATCTGTTTAACATTCATTTCAAAGCATTAGCACTCTTAAACTTATAAGATGCTTTCAGATAAACATTTTGGACTAGTTGGTTAACCAAAATGTTCAGCAGTGATGCTGTGGTCATACTCTGTTGATCTGAGATCTTTGAAGTCGATATTTTGGGTGTTATGGGGTCGGAACAATGGCATGTAAATTCCTCTTGCAATCATTCTTAGTCAACTGAAAACGGTCTTGTTAGATGATCTGTGCAGTTCAGGGATAGCTTATGTTTTAGATGACGTCCTTGCATTACATTCATGCAATTTACGTAATCCTCGGAAGTGATGCTGTGCTGCTGATGTCACACGTAGTCTACCATATTTTTTGCGAACATTGGGTGTTCGATCAGTGTTTTCTATAAGATTTTGAATAGAAGGAAAAATAGATGGAATAGCAGGAAACCAGTCTCGGCGAGGGGTCTGGGGGCCGCCTTAGGCCCCCAGCGGGTCCAGGGCAGAGCCCTGGTAGGGGGCCCAGGGGGGCGAAGCCCCCCCGGCCGAAAACCAAAATCAGCATTTTTGACTCATTTTTCTTACCTCTCAGGCCATTAAAAAAGTAATATTTTTTCACATCCTTGTCACAATCAATTATCAAATTTTACCTCAAAAAGCCAATTAGAATTTTTTTTTTACCTTTTTACAGATTTGTTTGGCAAGATTAAATTTGACAGACTGGGTTTTTTTCTTCTGAAAACTATAAGTGTCTATAAAAACATATAGACAACTTAAGTATGAAATTCTGGTAGAGACATTTGTCTGTGGTAGAATATTATATTCAGAATTCTACATATTTAGTCCCTTTCACATAAATTGGTCAGAACTTTTATTCAAAACTCAAAAAATGATTTGATTGAAAATTTTAGATTTTTTAAACACTTGGTGATTACAGTACCCCTCAAAAATTGAAATATTCTGCAATCTGAGACTTTTCATAAATTAATCTTTAAATTGATTTACGTTTTTGACATTTTGTGCAGGGAATTTAATACAAAATACTAGTACATTAAATCCTTCCCAAATGTGAAAATGATACACTGTTCCTGTATTTCAAGAGATCTTAGACAAATAAAAGAGAATATTTTTTTCATTTTCAGTTTGAGGAAATGCTGTAAGAATTTCTATGTTTGAGTCACGATTAAAATATTAAGACTTTTATTCGTAATTATTATGTCAGCTTAACATTTGCCTTTTGAGATTTTCAGTTTGCGGAAATTCTGTAAGAATTAGAATGGATACATGATCAATTTTCAATCGAAAATTATAAAACACAAACAAATCTTTTCGGAAGGTACCATTCTTTATGCCTCTTAATGTATGTTATCTCAAACGCATGTGTTCCAGCAGCAGCACATTTCTGCACGACTTCGCTCAAATATTCGTTGTCCGCGACGCCACTACCTGACACTGTCGATCTAATCAAACTTCCTTGAAAAAAGAGCGCACTCAAGGGAAGCTACTCTAGATCATGGAAATAGTTGCGATAAAATCTATGGATATCGCGAATCAGGATCGGCAAAATCCTAATGACGGATAATTCATAGCCGGCAAAATTACTCGTACAGGCGGTTAATTTTGCCGGTTGCCGGCTCTTATTGAAAACACTGTCGATATTAATGGTTTATGTTTTATAGGTTAGATATGGTCTGTGTGTAACATTAAAACCTCTTGCAATTGTAGATTGCGGTACCCCAGCTTCCAGTCGCCCTTTTTCCTTTTTGTGCTATGCAATATTCAGATGCAGCATTTTTAGGAAGCTTTATATTTCAGATCAAACCAGGTTCAAAATATCGAGAACCCCCGCTTTTGATAGCCCCTTTGTACCTGAAGGAATTGCATCGGAATTCAACAAATGAAAATTGAGATAAAAATTTTGGGGGAAATTTTGCAAAATCAGGTCTTTTTGTCTGTGAGACTTGTAGAATAGCAGTAAAGTTAACAATTGCATTAAAAAATCATGCATTTCACTGGAATACATCGTATCCATACAAAAATAAAAGGTATGACAAAACTATCATACATTTTTCAGGGCATTGTTCCTACTATGCGTTTCTTTTTATGAAGAGTATATATTGTTGTACAGTACATGTACAATGTACTCCCATTGTTGCACAGTACTCCTGTAAACTCCTCATTAGAAAGGGATCTATGGGTAAAGGCTGTATTACTACCAGTAAAATAAAATCCATTTCCTCTGAAGTTTTTTTCCCTTCACTACTGTAAATATTTTAGTGAGGAGTAAAGAAATAGGTTTGGTAGAAGATTTACTTGAACTCACTATGTATCTTTGTTTGTAAGGATTTTTATAAAGTTTTGGAATCCAATTTAGATATAGTATTTCAATTTATTATCTCTGTAAGGAATATTAAAAGATTTCAAAGCTGATGTATGATTTTGAAGAATTCGAATTTCAATATTAGAAAGGGAGCTATGGGCATAAGATGGATCACCACTAGAAGAATTAAATCCCATTTCCTCTAAAATACAATTTAAACTAGTGCTAATTGTAACGGGGACCATTACAGAAGTTCCCCAAACGCTCCCCATGTCTCTTATCGTGTTTATTCCTCTAAGACCTTTTATAAATATGCTAAGTATCCCAGGATTTCATTTAAAAATATAAAAGTTACAATGATATCAACTATCAACGATATATTGTTTAACGTTTTGCATGCGCGCACACGTACAAGTACATGCATATGCAAGATGATTATGGCATGTTGATTAAGCGATTAACATATCTTTCTATCCCGCGAATCAAAGAAAAAAATACATATATAAATTTACCATTTTTCAAGCATATGTCATATTTTTAATATATCGATTTACATTTTATTTCTCTACTTATTTTAACCTCGGGCTCAAAGTTGGTTTTATTCCGACGACAAGGCAGGGTTAAAGTCAACTAAGGGTATCACGCCAATACCTAACCAATCAAAATGAACTTATCCAATAGTAGTTCCACACATGAAAAAGGGATTTTCCTTTCTGTTCAGAATTTTTTAAATATTTCCTCTCAGGCCATTTTGACAACTCTGATACCTGTGCCTGGTAAATTTTATATACTTTGTAAATAAATATATAAAGGTTTTTTGACCGCAACTATTCATTTTTTCCAATGCATAGGGGGCTACTCTCTGGGTTTTACAAGAGATTCGTGTCAGCTAATGTGACCTATATTGTTTAACACCTTCTTATTAATATTTTTTTCATGAATGCAAATATCTGATTATTTTACGAAGGAGCGTACATGTATATTGATTTTTAATATACCGAAAATCGCTATTTCTGGGGATTGCGTAATTCTAAAAAAAAATTCAAATAAATTTCAAAGGTAAATTAAACAAAGGATGCTTGGTATTAAAATATTATTTCAAATCAGTAGAATTGAATGCTATTAACGACATCTGAATAAATAGGCTATAAAAGGCTTATATGCCAACTTTGGTCATCTGCACTTTAATTTTAAACACGACAGGATTTGTAATTTTTTCTGTATAAATTAATAATTTCTATATACTTTGGAAACTCAAATGAAATATTTTAATACACTTTCCTCGAGCTCTTTTCTGCAGTTTTCCTGAAATTTTATGTGGGTCCGAGGTGTTATTTGAGTTTAACAGTGATTCTCTACGTTGCCATTAATTTGATTTGTTTGTGTGTGTGTGTGTGGGGTGGGGTGGGGGGTTATTTTTATTCTTAACCTATTTAACGTTGGAGTTGAATCTTGTATCTTATTCCAAGAACTTAAGATTGATTGTGACATTTGGATGAAAAGTCAAGGTCATTAAAAACCACCACCTCTTTAACTTCTAACCTGTCAACCGAAATAAACTCTGAAAGGTGTTTCTAGATACATGTACATGTACTTCATGTTTCTTTTTACCCTTGGGTCAAGGACAAAGGTTAAGGTCGATTTCAAGTTCATAGGTCAAGGTGATTTTGGTAAATAGCTAATATCAACATTTTATTCAGGTTACCAGTGACCTTGACCTAAGTTTCAAGGTCAAGGGTAAAAAGATCTGCATGCTTCAGTATGTTACATGTCTTGACATTTAGAAGTTCTTAATTCTGCATGAACATCAAACACTCAAGTATACTGTCTTTTAATACATTGTGTGCGGTCGCATGTGCATGCACGTCCATGCATTTACTTTTGATAGTAGTATAATGTAGGCAATCATTATATCTATTCATATTTGAAATTTCACCCTGTATTATTGAGAACCAAGAAAGTTGTAGGCATTTAAAGTTTTAGCCAATCAGATTGCAGCACACGTGCATGTGCGTGCGTTCATGATTATTCTTATATATCATGCTGTAGATCTTCATAATGTAAGACTATGTTCAAAATTTCAAAGGATTTTGTCAGAAAACAAAATAGATATTTAGACTTTTAGTTTCAGCCAATCGCAGCGAAGGGCACCTGCATGCGCGTGAGATCTTGCTATTTTGACCATGTCATCATGTCTATACTACTATTATATCCTTATATTATGAGTTTCAAAGCATTTCATCCAATATTTAAAAAGTTACGGCTAAATCTATTATATTGGTCATTTCACGTGTTACACGTGCGCGCACATGCACGCACGTGCGCGCAAAATGACCTTCGTTCCGCACATCTACATAACATACCTAGTGACCCTAAAAAGGTTTCACCTAGATCGGATGAGTAGTTTACGAGAACACTCGCGGACAAAAAAGTACCGGAGAACAAAGAAAAAATTCAGAAAAAGTAAAAACAATATGTTCCCAAACTTCGTTTGGGGAACATAATAATGCGCCTCACAAAGACGTTGTAGTTGTATGTTCTTGTTGTCAGCAGGAACCAGTACATATTGACCATGTAATCTATCTCAGTCTTTTGCCACTCGAATTAATGCTAGATTTAAACATACGTCTGATACATTTAATCCATTCTGACAACGTGTTCAAGATCTTCTTTTTCATGTTTTGCCAATCGCCTGGCGTAATCTTCAATAATATCCATAATATTAATGAAATTATGACGCCAGAAAAAAGATCGGGGTTCCCTAAATTTTAATCCTTTCAGAAATAATGATTTAAGGTCCTCATTATTTACTATATTTACCACGCTACGACACTTTTCGGGTTATATTATATTTGACCGTTGACCTAGATCTTGAAGCTTTAATGTAGTTTTGAGAAGCTTAATGTCTAATGCGTTACAATATTAGTTGCTTCTCAATCGCGCAGAAACCGACAGCTTGACACTCAGACCTCAATTCTTTGAATTTGCTTACTCTCCCAGAGAATTATTGAGATCAATTAAAATATTTTTATATACCCCCTCCATTAAAAATATGTGACATATTATTTGCACCACATGCCTTTAAATCGTTTTAAAAAATGGGGTGTTAAAACAAGATATTTTAAAAGTCGGATTAAAGCGGTCCATAGGCTTGTGGTTTGCACCTGTCGGTCAGCAGATCGACCAAGTAGTGGCATTTTTTTTTTATTTTAAAAATCATTATTTTTTTCATTTTTCCTTAAATGATCTGACCTTGTTTAAAATAAAATACAGTAAATAAAGTAATGATTTGTTTTAAGGGTAACACGTTGTTTATATCTTGTACTTGGAAGAGGTCAATGACAACATATTAAAGCACATTTTATTTAACACGGAACTATTTTTTGTAAAATCCCTTCGAATTCGTAAATATCTTGAAATTAATTTTTTTTCCCTAAGGTCTAAAGCCTTTATTTTAGGTGTTTTGGTTCCAAAGAGCATATAATTTTCTATATACTTAGTTATATTGACCATATAAATTGCATGATTTTGTATTTCTTGAATTTTTTAAGAGATAAAGGTTTGACAAGAAGCTCATAATATTGTAATGTTGTAATGTGATCTAATATTGACCCCAGTTTATCTAACATATGTTTATCTCATGACTGTTTTACCCTGAAATGAAAATACTACACCTCTTAAGCATGACCGGGTTACACAATAATTAGGCATCACAATGACGCTGGATTAATTATTTCTGTGAGACCGTGATTCTAAAACGATGTCCACTGTAAAGTTTGGCGCCTGAAACTTGATATAGTGAGAATGTCTAATAAAAACTTGCATGTTGTTAAAGGCAGATGCTGTCTCCTTTTTTTGCTCTTTTGAATTAACAGACTGATTTTTTTCTAGGACTTTTTCCCTTGCAATGAGTTCGCTGGGAAAATTAAAATATTACTATTACGGTTTCAATACAATCTTGAATTCAATGACTTTATTGATGATTCACATTATGTCAAAATGATATATATTATCTTGATATTATGAAATAATTTGAATGTCATTCAATTTTTCAATAATGCAAGAACGACAAAAAGGTGAAAAAAGGAACTTTACATTGATAACAATGACTAATCAAATGGTATGACAACAGTTATTTAATTAATAAATTCGAAGAATTATATTTGGATTATAATTTTTAAGACTAATACGTTGTTTTTTCTTGAAAAATTGATAAATTACAAAAGTATTCTGTTGATAATTTATTCTGTATTAAAAAATGTGAGTGTCAAGTTTTACCTATTAAATTTCAACTCTGGATTGTAATTATAAGCCAACATTTCATCCTTTTTTTAGCTCTACTGGTCAGAGACCAGAAGAGCTTATGCGATAGTAATGCGTCCGGCGTCCGTCCGTCTGTCCGTCTGTCTGTCTGTCTGTCTGTCTGTAAACAATTTTTCAAAATGCTACTCCTCCTACAGTTTTGGTCTAATTTCAATATAACTTGGCACACAAGTAGACTACACTAAGATACATAATTCTGTGTATCGGTTTTTGATTTCGATGAACGGTGTTGCCGTGGTTACTAAAAATAGAAATTTCTGTGAAATTCTTTCAAAATGCTACTCCTCCTACAGTTTTGGTCTGATTTCA
>PRKT01000026.1:2717117-2743747 GCA_003671525.1 Saccostrea glomerata
AGACTACACTAAGATACATAATTCTGTGTATCGAATTTTAATTTTGATGAACGGTGTTGCCGTGGTTACTAAAAATAGAAATGTCTGTAAAATTGTTTCAAAATGCTACTCCTCCTACAGTTTTGGTCTGATTTCAGTATAACTTGGCACACAAGTAGACTACACTAAGAACATAAAGAGACTTTATCAACAATCATTATTCTATTTAATGCTGTTTATAAAGTTTCAAATCCCAGCTGCTTAAGTACTTTCTCTTCCTTTGCTATAAGTTCAAACCAGTAGAGCTTCAGTCTCGACAGAGACTTCTGGTTGTAATTTGAACAGAAATGTAAACTTCATTGCAATAATCTCAAACTTCTATATGTATTGGTGTATTCTAAAAATATTTTATTTTAGAAGCTTATAATATATTAAAGACTGTTTTGAACATAGAAGTCAATTACTGAGATTTCATAAAATTATTTAAACATTATTTAATGATGTTCAGTAGGCCTTTGTCAATTATTGTACTTGCGTTTGTGACAAGAAAATAGTGGTATTTGCATCTATGCAGTGTAATTCATCCCCAAAGCGCAGATTAAGTTTACAAAACAAAGAAAAGTAAATTACATTTTTTGACATGTCGTGGTAACTGAAATATTTTTCTTTAAACAAAGGATAATTTAGTTCTCGTTACACCTTTTAAAACTTCAATTTCGCTGTAAAACTTACTACATGTATATTAGGTACTTTAAACTGGAATTATTTACTAATATGAATAAGTTGATTAAAAGAATGTTTAAAACGATATCTTTGATACACTCCAAAAGTAGTCACTGTACAAAACGACGTCAGAATTTTGGATTTTAATCCAATTGTATGTATCGGAAACCGCCTTCGGTATTGCTTTAAAATTATAAAGATACGATATCAATGATGAATAATTAAACAACTCCATCTAGATCCAGCATTTCCCATCTTAAGACTAATAATTAAGGGAAAACTTATTGGTTAATTATTCGTACATCAAATTTTAGATTGAACTTACTTGACAACTTTCCCAAATTATATGACAACCTTGTGAATGTTGTATACATGTCTGCATCCGCTGTGTCCCGAATGATTAAATCCCCGACACCGCTGACGATCGGAAGTTTAAGGTACTGTGCCAGTCTCCCGGCTGCTACGAGAGTAGCCGAACAAGCTGGTCCTATCACTGCGTTCACTTTATAAACGTAATGAAGTTCCGAAAGGTGTCCGATCACGGTCTCTTTAGGACAGAATCCAGTATAGTTATGATAGGTAGGAGTAAAGCGTATTCCGTACTTTGATTTTGAATGTTCAAACGCAATATCTAAAGCAGGTCCTACTCTTCGTAGATCAAATGGTTCAGCCGCGCTTGTCATAAGCAACACTCCGACTTTTACATCAGTTACAGAGTTGGTTGTTTGGAAAGTAAGAAACAAGATAAGTAGAAGTGTGTTTTTGTACATTTTTTACCGAATTGTATCCTTATTGTTACATTTCAAGCGTCTTCAAGAGAATCATTCTGACATGAAGCTTCTAGACTGGACTTTGGGCTGCTACTGTCCACTAGACGAACACAGTCAAGTCGTTGAAATGTTGTTATACCATCAGATTTCACTCTAGATATGAGAAATTGATTAATTCGCTACAGAAGAGTCTGCCTATGTTTAGAAGTATCGGATTTTCATTGCTACAAGGATACCTAATTTGTGATGAATGCCATTCAAACAGCGTGTTTATTGCTCACAACTAAGTAGCACTTCACAAGTTATTTCTTAAATTTGAGTGTGAGTGATTGAATAATAATCACCTTTGTATTGAGCCTGTGACATAAGTGTGATATATATTTGTCAGAGTTTTTGTTTGCCGGTGTTTTTATACATTATAATTTGTGATGATTACCAATATCTAATTCCCGTGTGTGAAAAGAGGTGACGGAATGGCTTTAGTCGAAGAATAGGGTGTTTATGGCGCACTACCTACGCCAGAATGTATACTGTTGTGAAGAACAGAAAACGTTTAATACAACCATTTGTAAAAAAGAGGGAACTAATTTACTACAAATCGTGATAGAGATATCCAGTTACTCTGTTAAAAGTTGTCTCTGCATCATCCAATCGAAAATAACTAAACAGATTACATAAATCTGTAAGAACATTTTATTATGATGGTATGGAAGATTTTATTTCAAATGTTTTAGTTACAAAAACGAGGTTCTCATTGTCAAATCAGCTTTATGTCTCACGAATAATATGTCAGTTACAAGTTACATAACGAATGTATTTTCTAAAATCCATACCAATAAATACCACCAGAAAATAAGATACCTATAGCATAATGTACATTGTACATTGTATCACCCATTATAACTGTACTTTAATACAAAGACCTTTTTATAAGACATTTGGTGGTTGCATTGGATAAATTTCTTGTAAACTACATGTTGAACTCAAAACACATCCCTAAACATGAACATTAAAAAATTAACTTTTCCATCAAAAAAGAAAGAAAGAAATCAAAGAAAAAAGAACCAGAATACAAAATTGAACACCTCGTACACCTTAATTTATCTTTATTATATCTGCTATTATATCGACTATTTATAGCACTATGATATTGAAGAGATTTACAGAAATTCGATTAAATTTAATTTAGGTTTTATGATTCATAAAACCATGACTCTTTACTCTCGGGAATGAAAACTCAAGTAACCAACATTTGAATCTATATTGAAGATGTATAAACCTTTTTGTTAATTATTAAAAAAACTTTCATAATTGAAATACTTTATTTATTTCTGTTGATGATGCAATTTGTGCGTGCGTGTTCAAAATTGGAGATCGACAAACACAGTCCCGCCTTTTTACTGCACCTTATGCCTTCTGCACAACACCGGAATCGTAGAGCGAGATTTCCCATAAAACATATAAGGAGGTTCGATCCCGAGCTTTTTAGCAGATTTTGGTTTGTGCCTTTATCTCTGCATCATTTTAAAGTTTAAAATTAAATCTGGATTCTACACTGCAAACTGAACTATACTCAGTGAAAAAACTGTGATGAAATTCTATTCAAGAAGGATTAAGCCAGGAACTATTTTTTGTGGCGGAAGGATTTTAGAAGAAAATGATCAATTTTTCCCTTTTAAACTATATACAGTATTGTTAATTTTAGATTCCTATTTTTCCAAGCGGAGTTGCACACAAAGTTGTTTTTTGCATTGAAATGTGTTATGCTGATTCTGGAATATCTATATAATTATTTCTTGTGAATTCTTTTGACGAATTGTGACAAATATAGTAAATACGTAAATTCTGAAAGTCCAGGAAAAAAATTGCCAATTTTAAAATAAAATTGACACCTTTTTAGTAACATCTAAAGATTTACATCAAATACCCGCACTTTTCTGAATAATTAAGATAACTTTGACCTATTTGCTTAAGGAAGTTTTAAACACTAACAGAACCTGCTTTTTGGGCTTGGATTATCATATAAAGGTGTGCATATTGAGGCTGTTCAATTCATTTATAGCATAGGGTACCTGCCTTATTTCTGCAGGAAAAATGTTCAAAAACATTGGACTATTTGTGAGCAGAATCCTAACTGTTTACTTACCTCGGAAAATTAATGAAAATAATTAGTTTAATTACACAATGGGTAGCTATTAAATTCATTGCTTATAATTTAATTTTCATTACAAAAATGAATGCTCTAACAAAGTGACTTCAGTTTGTACCAAATTTGAATGTAACGTTAGGCGGATTGATACGTTTTTGACGCAAGTCATTGTGACGTAGGCAACCCATTTTATACGATATAAAGTAATTTTTTTATCCAATCAAATACAGCATTACAACCAGAATTAAATTATATAATGCTAAAAATATATTAATCTATTACAAATCTTGTAATTAACTGAAAATAACATTTTTTTCTCAATCTTAATACTAAGGGCAGATCACTCTAAGTGCATAAATTACCCTATTAGTAGAGCTATTTACTTTCTCTCACCACTTGTAAGTGAAGCTTGCGTAGCGTCCTCTGGTGAGAGAATGGAGCTATTTAGTGTGCAGTGTTTAGGGCTTCTTTAATTTCAGCAAAAGACTTTAAAATAATTTTCTTGCTTATTTAATTTTCATTGCCAGAAAAATCGCATTTTTGGGTACAGAAAGGTCAAATAATTAATTATGCGAAGTAATTTGAATCGTTCTTTGTCACAATTTTAAAAAGTTTATTTACTTAAAGTTTATTTTGTTCCTTGCTTTATTTGAATAAAATATTTCAGGGAAAACGTCGAAGATGCAATTTTTATTAAGACACAAATCTCAGTGCAAAACAGTAGACTGAATGCACTGTAAGATCAAAAGAAGCATATTGTCCCCCAATTTTTGATTTAATTTGTAATTAAGCTATGTGTATGTGGAAACCAAAAATATACTTGACAAAATAGTTAAGACTTTAAATATCAGGAGCCGTTAAGATATGCTGGAGAGACATTTTCGTACAAGATGTTTAAAATACAATTGAAGAAAAGTCCAATTAAAATAAAATTCTTGTCACCATCGATGCTGTATAACAGGAGGCATATGATGTACTTTCTTATGACGAATAAAAACAACTATTGTTTTTATCTTTCATACTGTGATACATGTATTTATAAAGAGTTAAAATTTCCCCATACTCATTGCATATTTTGGTCACAAACCAGAGTTAACAGGTGAGAGGAATAAGATTTTCAATTGTAACAATATGGTTGGACGGTTACTAAGAAGAAGAAAGATAACCCACACTATGGCCATGGATAGGACACAGATATATACAATAGGTCCCACCTCAGACATAGGAACAGTATATCTTATGGGAAATTGGCTCTGGGGATATTATCACTATATAACTTTTACAAAGAAAAGGATTTCCCCACTGAAAATTGAATCATGTATTTCCCTCCTCTCGATGTCATTTTATCCGTGGGGAAAATTCTACTCTAGAGCCTATTTTCCGCTGGAAAATCCTTTAGAACTGGAGTTTTCCCGGGGGGGGGGGTTACTGGCTAAAACCTACTCCACAAGACCTATAAGGAAGAAAACTTTAAGGACAGATGATACAAACAAACTTTTGTCAAAGAATTTGAAAATAACAACTTGGGTCATGTTTAAATGAATAAGATAAATCACTTTCACCGCATAGTTTTTAATTTTTTATTCAAATTTGCACAAAAATGGAATTTAAAGTGAAAATTATTTGTTTTAATTAATAAGGATGGTTTCAGAAGGGCAGACTTTTGACATCATAGAAGATTTACAATTTCTTTATATTCTAGAAATTTATTATTTGCATCATTTTCAATGAAATTATGCCAAAAAATATATATCAATCCAGGCATCCATTTTTTGTTTGTATCATCTGTCCTAGAGAATGCAACTTGACATATTTTTATGTGCAGTGTTTATATCTTGATAAAAATATTCGAAAATGGAACTTGTTCTCAACTGCGTCTACAAATGTCTTTTGAGAGTATTAGAAATGATTCAAATTTCATTGAAAAGTCACTCACATTGTTGGTAACAGAATACACATTTGTGACATAACGATCCTCACCAACTGAGTTTACACGCAAGAGTACTCTACATCTTATAGTAGTGACTGTTTCCGATACTGAGGTGAAGACGACTTGACTCTCTTATTCAATTTAGAATCAAACTTCTCAAGTAAACTTATAGTGTGTACTTTTACTTCTGTATTCTTCATCAAATTTGAGGTGGACAATTTTATTACACCCCTTTGCGCCGTAATGCGTTTCAAATCTTTCAAAAATATGAAACCAAAATTTTTGTCTGATACTAAAGTCTAGTTTCACTGAATAAATTTAAGTTTGATGTTTTATTATATACCTAATGTGTATCTCTCAATTTTACTGTAGATTTAACGTTCCGGATCACCAACATGTTGTTTTCTGAATCCATATCACCACTCTCTGAAACTGATGACGTAGTACGCAGAAATATGACGTAATTTTTCTTCCGCGTTAAAAAGTCCCTTCTAATAAGGCTTTGTTTCATGGATTAATATTATACAATTAATCTCCAAAGGTTTATTTTAATATATTTAGCCAATTTTAAGGGGGTATATAATAAATTTATCATTATAACAGTAACTTGATCCGAAGAGCCGTATCACGTCTCGTTGACAGGCGCGGATCATCAGATCAAACTCGACGCTTCGCGTCTCGTTTGATCTGATGATCCGCGCCTGTCAACTCGACGTGATACGACCCTTCGGATCAAGTTACTGTTATAATAATATATATTTACATAATTCCAGATAAACAAACTCAATCAAAACAGTATATATATATGTGGTTTTACAAAGTTTTGTTTGTGTACCGACAGGCTACATAGACCTCCTTATAAACAATGGAAGAAAAATATAATATAATATATCCATAATTTTAAGAAACATTGGATAAATATAGTAACCGCTTTGCAAAATTTGGTTGATATTGGTTCAATGCTTCACATTGTCTACAACATTTTGGGACAAACCTCGTACATCTACATGATATTGGAAGTAATAAATCGGATAAAAGGTATTTTTTCTTAGATATGAACATCAATGCTTCACATTGTCTACAACATTTTGGGACAAACCTCGTACATCTACATGTAATTGGAAGTAATAAATCGGATAAAAGGTATTTTTTCTTAGATATGAACATCAATACACCAGTGTGCAATATTTGCATTGCTCTTCCTTATCTTCAAAATGACGTTTGAATGTATATTAAGTGTGTCAAAGACGATATTTGAAGCAATGAGCCATACACGAAGAGATGAAATTGACCTAAACGAATGGATTAAATGCCTGAGATGTATGTTAAAATCTCGCATTCAGCTATTGAGGGGCAATATGAAAAACATCTATTTTTCTGTGTTCAATGATTCAGAAGTAAAAAAAAGGTTAGATAGTATTTATGTACTGGTCCTTTCAGACAGAGCAGTTAACATCATTTTCTTAGGTTGTAATGCTCATTATTGTTATTAGATGAACTGGAACTTACTTCCACAGTTAAGTGTTAATTAAACTTACAGCCATGATTCCATTTCTTTGGAAGAAGTTCTTCAAAATTATATGCCAGTTTGGTTTATGTTTAATATTTCCAACAACCAAAATGAATTTGAATTACCACATCTTTATACCGGTTTATTGGATTCCGCAACTTCTAAAGAAACCGTACAATGTAACATAGCGGGTTCCAGTTAATGTTCCACTAAGCCTCTTTCTTAAATTCTCGCTAAATTAACAGTAGTGAAGGTGCACAATATTTTAGATACTTTAAAATTCAAAGGAACTTTCGGAAAATTTGAATTGGGATTTTTTAAAACCAAAATCAGCATAAAAATGTACGTCTTTTTAATTTTTTTCCATTATGCTATACCCTCGGTGTCGGCGTTATAGCGTCGGCGTCCCGGTAAAAGATTTTGGAGCAAGTCCATTCTCAAGTAACTGTAAGTCCTACCTGGACCAAACTTGCATGGATGATGCATCTAAGGATGGACACTACCAGACGTGTCGGATTCGGATGCTGGATGTGACCTACATTTACCAGATTCGTGAGTAGGTAATTCCCAAGTAACCAGAAGCCCAACCTCGACCAAACTTACAAGGATGATGCATCTAAGGATGGACAATCGAAGCTTGCTTCGGATGCTGGATCTGACCCACATTTTCCAAATGAGTTTCGAGGTTAAAGTTTTTGGAACAGGTCAATCCCCAATGAATTTTAAGACCTATTTAAACAGAACTTGCTTGAATATTGTCGTCAGAATAAATACTAATTGTTAAGAAAATATGATGTGAGATTTGCATTACCTAAACTGAAAACATTCGTCGAGGTGAGCTTCGTAATCTTTGATTACCTATGTTTTAAACTATTCCCCACGATGAATAAAAGTCCAGGCTATTTGACATCATTGACAACTGCTTATTTCAATAAAAATGGAACTCATAAATTAACTAACCTTGTCGCTCGCCTTTTGCAAAAATTTCTTAAAACATTTTGATTGTACACACAAGTACTCTGAAGTTGATATTAAAAAGATGCTTGAGTTCAGTATGACAATATATTTCTTGTTTTGGAGACCAAGTTTTCTTTTCACGTTAAGGATTTTGAACAAATTTTCCTTCATATGATTACAAAAATAGATATGCTAATAACGAAGCGCAATTGGTAACTATGGAATTTCGAATAGATTGTTGGAGGACCTGGTCTCCAAAAATAACATAGATATTGACAGTCTGAAACTCAAGCATCTTTTTAATATCAACATCAGAGTACTTGTTTCAACAATCTGAATGTTTTTGACAAAACAAAAAGAAAGTATGGTTTAGCTTTATGGTGCCATAAAGAAATTATGTTTCAAAAAGTTATGAAGCTTGCTTAAATACAATGTATTTATTAATCAAGTACATGAATATGACTAATTAATCAGGAAATGAAGATGTACCATTCTGAAAATATGACTTCATAAATTTCATGCATATCTGTGTTTTAAAGAACAAAAGTCTGAAAATTTCAAGGGTTATTTTCCTTAAGAAAATAGTGTTCCACATTAATATTTGGATATTTATTCATTGTAAAAAAAATTTGAAAAATCACATATGTCAAATCTTTTTGGGCAATGTCTGTGGATAATATTATTTGGAAGAAAAATCCGTGTTTTGAAGAAAATACGGGGAAAATGCACAATTACTTTATGACGTTACAATTTGCATTGAGAAGGTATAAGAGATGTATGATCTTTATGCATAGAATTTCAATGATTCAGAAACCATGAGTTTTATTTTTTACATAACTTTTATTCGTAAGAAAAGACAGGGCAGGATCTGTTTTGAAACCGTACTTTGTTCTTTGCAAATAACCACTGAAAAGGTAAGTATCTTCATTTTTACGAGTTCCAATTTTATTGAAAAAGCAACTGTCAATCATCTCAAAAAGCCTAGACCTTGATTTATCGTGGGGAATGGTTTTGTATGAAGTTGAAAAGTTTTAAGTTTTTGATTTTGGTAAATTTTTGTCTTTTCAAATTTACCAAAAGTTATATCACTTCTCGAGAATATATTGTTACACAGTACTCCTGAATTTCTCCTTCACTACTGCTAATATTTAAGTGAAGAGTAAAGAAAGAGGCGTAGTAGAGCATTGTTGCCTTGAAATAAATACTCCCAGATATGTGTTCGTTAGATATACATCCTAGTGAATTAAAAGACACCTGAGTACATGTAAGCTTCAAACTTATCTAAAGTTTTATTAGTGAATTGAAGTTGGATAACTTCAATACACTAATAAAGATACAAATTATGAGAAAGAAGTGAAATGTGAAGGATTGGACAAGGGGTCTTGCTAAAAATACTATTTTAACTATACAAGTTGTGGGTTTTGTTTATACCAAGATGGGGACAGGTGTCATGAAGGAGCAAGCAATCTTAAATTTTATATCACAACTCTAAACGTCAGGTTACCTTTAGATAAGTTTGAAGCTTACAAGTACTCAGTTTTACTTGAAAAAACGATCATTCACTAAATTCTATTATTATACCTCATTATAAATATTCTACACAACGCGTTATCTGATTGGTTCTAGGTTATCAAGTTTATGTTTATTTCAAAGGTTTTGCTTGTTTCGGTGTAATAAACAATTCATTGCATGAATGTTCGGGAAACATGAAGACTTATTCAGCCAAGAAATATCATATTCCCCTCGGGCGAAGCCCTCGGGGAATATGATTTTTCTTGGCTGAATAAGTCTTCATATTTCCCTCACTATCATGCAATAAACGTATAATATTTTAGTGAAAATAATAAAATTATGTTTGAAAATTCGTGTAAAAACACTCTGTACTAGAACATAGAATATATTTAATGAAAAGAAAGAACAAATAACTTGATGAGCGCATTGTCGGTATAGTTTGTAGTTAGCCGGAATAACCCAGTTATCCATTTCTTTAGAGAGTAAAATTGCCATAGACGTACATAGTAAAAGCAAGTAACATGATAAAGTTTTCGATAAGTAATATATAACTTTCCAATTCCAGGAAGATTCATGGTTCTCTCATTGCTTGGGCTAATCTACTTCCAACTTTGGAAGCCTGTCGGATTTTTCCTATTACCTCCATTAAATTGTCAATGAAATCTGTTTTATTATCTGAAAAAAAGATTCAAATAATTGTTTATGTTCAGAATTGCAGGTAATCTTCATTTATAGACAGGGGATGCTTTTGAGCTTTCTATATCTCATTTCATAAGCGAAATCAGGCTAGGGTCATAAAGTTTACTCTAGCATCATCACATAGATCATCGAGGTTTGAATCGATTTAGTATAATGGCGCTATAATGCGTTGACAATGAAGCGATGTTGCGACAAAGCGATGACGAAATGTTGAGATAGCGACAGCACGATATCGACGGCGCGGTGATGCTGACGAAATGTCCACTGTCGTAAACGCATTATCATGCCATCGCAGCATCGTCATCATGTAATCGAATCATCGTCATTGCATTATATTTACATTCGCTGTGTTTTTCTACTAAGCAAACAGTGAATTGATCGGAAATCTCCATATCCTTCATTCCAAATGGCCCTGGTCCATTTAAAATTAATTTATCTTCAGAAAAATGACTTATATTTGACAAAAATGCATCTAAATTTACACCTTGAAATCTGCTAAAATGTATCTGAAAATTATGTTAAAAAGAGTTCAGGAAGATACAATTATGAACGAAAACAAGTTGAAAGAAAAATGAAAGACTGGAATTCTTGATCGTCATAATTATTTAAGGAATGACTCTAAAATTGTGTTGCTTTTTATAAGTTCAAATTTACCGCGCAATAATACAACCGTAGTAACGGAAGTGATTTGAAGCGAGGGGAGGTAATGACTGATACCTAGATCTAGCAGCCATGATGTTTGTTTACATGAGGTAAGAACGAGTAATTGATTAAAGTTGAAGGTACATTTATTAAATCTGGAATTTTCCATGGATTTCGAGGACTGGAAATGAGGGGATTGCATGGATATGATGATTAAGCTGGTCGTCAAGGGGGTGCGTCCCCATACCAAACCAGATTATACAAAATGTTATGCGTTCCTTTTTGGAAATCAACCAATGAGAGGCGAGAATACAAATAAAATAAAATTATTTGAAGATAATCTTGAGTGATGCATCTGAATGAAGAACAAAAACTTAAGCTTAGAATACAGGGTATAAAAAGAAAAAAAACTGACAGCGAAAAAAGAGAAATCTAGCATTGACAACGAGAACAACAGAGAATAGTAGCATTCGCAAAGAATTGACAACAAAAGTAATGATACATGACACACGTACCCTCACAAACATTAAAATATTAACTTTTTTAAATGATAAAAATGTTATAACAAAAATAAACATGAATAGAAAATGTCTACTGTACATAAAGTTTATATTTACCTTCATACAGGATTGGTACACAACAGTCTCTTACATCCTCTAAACCGTATTCTCTACATGCAACATCCCGCAATATAGTTTGAAGTTCCTTCTCAAACTGTTCAATTTGTTTTGTGAATTGCTGGTTATTCAATCCAGCAATGTAGGATTCATGCATATTGCGTAAAGTTCGTAGAGGGGCGGCAAATTCTCCCATGAAGTACTCTACAAATTCTGTAGGTTCACTTGGATTTTTAGGTTTCTAATTGAATTAAAACAAATAAATAAGTAGCATCTCTTTAAGAATAGTAAAAATAGTAAGAAATAAAGACTTGTAAATTATTATTTTTTTTATTTTTTCTAATAACAGCACAACGCATACAAAAATCAAAATTGTAAAATTAATACCCCTCGTTACGAAAATTTAATACACCGTGGGATGCATCAAATAATTCCACTCTAAATTATTTTTCAATCTTTTACCTCTTTAAACTTTCTAAAATCTATTTTCAAAAAAGAAATCATCAGTTTGAATTCATAAATGTACATGTAAATATTTGATTGTTGATTGATTGATTGTATATTGATTATTTTTTTTTTTACACATACAGAAACGTCACCGTGTGCCGGTGAAGGGTTCAAATTTAGACCTATACTCGGCACTCCGGGCCATTGAGTCGTAAGGGTTCTTTATCCTGCCAACGCCTACCGTGACACGGGACCTACGTTTTTAAAGACCCAATTTTTTACCGTTAGATTACCTGAGGATGGGGAGTGGTCTTAGTAACAGTGGTGTTATTTACCTGGAGGCCCCCTATACCCAAGATTTCAAAATTCTATATACACTTAGCATTACACAGGAAGTCTGTCGTTGGTGATCAGGGTCAACATTCCGTGTTTTCGTGTCTATTTGGTTTAAAACTAAGTGAAACTTTTTAAAATAACATTATTGTAAATATAATTATATAAAATTATAAAATAATTATCAGTAGTAAAAACTACAAAGCAATCAACAGATCAAATATTAATTTTAAAAAAAATCAATTAACGAAATCACCATGATTAAAAAAAAATGTGAATAATGAATAAAAAATAAGAATATTAATTTAATCAATTGATTCGTCATGTGAACATTAACCGTGATCGGAATAATTTTTATTTTCTGGACAACAATATTGCCCCACATATGAAAATATCCAATATTACTGAGTGTTTGTGAGTTGATTAAATATTATTAATTGTTTTAAAGATTTTAATCACAGTTCATTATCTTCACCTTTTCATTACGAAACAGGCACGTAGCATAAAAAGTGGGGGGGGCCAACCACTTTTTCATTAGACACTTTCTATAGTAAAGGTAATGTTGGGAGAAAAAGTGGGGGGGCCAGGCCCCCCCTGGCCCCCCCGGATACTACGTGCCTGCGAAATATAGACAGCTGTACAGGAAATCCGAGCAACAATTCTGACAATTTTTACAATATCGAGTAGAATGTATCCATTATACAATGAAAAAACATATTTTGTAAACCATGCCGGTAGTGCTAAATATCTTTTCTTATTTAATATTTGCCATGATTTTTTAAATTCAATCAATGAACTTCCAATTACGAAAAAATTGAAAATAGAGTTTCTGTGGACGCGGTCTAAATGCTATACAGTTATCCTCGCCGACATGTCGCATTAGAGCATCGAACAGCCGTAAAGATTTAAAACAAGTTTTTTTAGGAAGTCAATGTTTTAATTATCTTCTCTCAATTAAATCATTTTTTTTATATAAAGTAAACCAAAATTGGCGTCTTCTACCTATTCCCACTTTTAAAAAAAAAATTCAATTCCACCTATTCCCACTTGCAAATAACAGTAGATGTTTGTATAGTTAATTTGTTTTTACAGCAATTAGACTAATTACGTCCATTTTTACGCTGCATTTCATTTCCGAAAATATGCATAGCATTTCAGACATTTTTTTATTTCATTTCCAACATTTTTTTGTTTTCATTTCCGACATAATCATTTTTTCATTTCCGGAATTTACCTGTGCGGCAATTGAATGTTTTCTTAGTAAAAGAAAATGGAATTTCAAAAGTATTTATACCAAAATATTAATATTAAAAAAAACAGCTTTACACATATGCATACATGTAGCACTAGGTCTAGGTAAAAGAGTTCAGTGGGCATAAAACTTTTCCACCACATTAATTAAATGTCATTGACAGCACCATACTTATGTCCAAGTCACTGATAGATTTACAAAATTGGATTTCAATGATTTATTTATGATTTATTCCTTAAAATTTGTCATAAGTAAAATTATCAAATCTGTTACTATAGGTTCTACATATGTATTTTGAAAATGTCGGAAATGAAAACAAAAAAATGTCGGAAATGAAAACAAAAAAATGTCGGAAATGAAAACAAAAAAAAGTCGGAAATGAAAAGTTGATAATTACTAAAAATTCCGGAAATGAAATGCAGCCCATTTTTAGATCCATCTGTATTTTGTACATTTCAAAACAGAAAAACGAATAAATCTATGAAAAAATATGAATTATTTCATTTAAATATATGGATTTAAAAAAATAACAAAGAAAAAGTCTTACAAGAATAAGCATTTTCATATCTTGATTCTAGAACATGAAATAAATAGATTTATCGGGAGAAAACATTGAAACAGCTGAATTTTAAAATGAACATTGAAAAAATATTTTAATTAACTTATTTTTCTTTCAAATATTAGTAAAAAAAGTCTGATTTATAATTCTAAAAAGTAACTATATCAGTCTTTAATTCCAACAGGTATTCATTAATAATTGTTGATCATTGTTTACATAGTATTTATATTTTTCATAGTTAATTATTTGTTTACACAAAAATTCCACCTATTCCCACATGAAATCTTACCTTTTCTACCTGATTTTCAGAAAGTGGGAATAGGTAGAATGAACCCCAAAATTATTACGGTTTTCTTAGCCCGAGTGTATACAAGGCGGACACATGAAAGTGTTCGACGCGTGGCAAGGCAAATGTCTTCAAATCCCGGTAACTCAGATTATCAGGTAGAACAGGTAGCTGGCCTGTCAATCAAATCCAAAGCTATTGTTTTTTCAATGATTTACAGGCGGTAAATTATTGATCTTGAATCAGGTAGATTTTGGGGGCGGTAATATGAAATTGGGTGTTTAATGTCATATCCAAAAGACCCGTGACTTTCACTTCTAGTGCCGACCTAAGTTTGCATCTAAGGTTTGACGCGGCTCCGCGATCGAGAATCGAACCCGGGCCTCCATATCACGAAGCGAACGCTCTACCACTAGGCGGTTGTAATTTTTTGAAAAATCAAAATGAAAAGTCCATTGATATCTTATTTAAAGTAGATTCTTATTTTAAAGATCAACCAAAGAAAAAAAAACACAGTATAAAATATAATATAGAATATTGAAATGAATATGAGATAATCTCATTTAATTGAGTGGATAGCATTGAATAATAAGACACGACTTGGTACAAGTTATCTAGTTCAAGGAAAGTCAGCATCAGAATGAGTTAACTAGTATAGCGACTTCCTCTTCAACATCCCAGTGAGTGTGGTCATAAGAAAATTAGAGTTTGGTCATAAGCAAGAATCCATTACAATCCTAATCACTATGCCACCAAAAAGGAAGAGAGACATAAGAGGGGAGATGGTCTCGCCATCCAGGGGCAGAAGGAGGAAAAAGCCTCGCCAACTTCCCAGGCAGCAAAGGTCTGGAGCTCAAATGAATGACCCCCCCCCCCCATCCCTCCATGTGTGACAATCACTTGTGTATCAGGTTAGCTTTACGGCTTGTAACAATGATTTCCCATAGTTCTTTGTCGTTGCAAAAGTCACGTGATTTGAATTGGCTGGGAGTAAGACGTATATTAGAGGGCAGTCGAGTTTACTGCAGGGGCAGTATATTTTGCCGTATGCACCTACAGAACCTAAATAGGAACAAAAGGCACGGAGAGCAGACCGTGGTATGTATATTTTGTATTTTTTGAATTTATTCTTAGAGTGTATTTTGTAAGTATTCTTGTTTATCGAGTGACCTAAATATAACCTTGGCTTATATTCACTTGTCTAACCTACCTGTGTGAACAGTCAAGTGTATCGGTAGCGAGAGTTTAAAAACCCAGTTCTTTTACTTTCGATAGAATATTATTTGTGTCACTTTTGAGTGTTTCTTTAGGTGTATTTTTGCGCTCGATATTTTTTGGTGAATTCTTTAAATATATTGGGCGGAAGTGAGCAGCCGTAAGTGGTCGCCATATTGTTTTGAATTATCAATACAATGTATGCTTTATATCATAACTTGTTGAACTATTTAGACAGACCTATTTAATTTATACTTTATCTAAATATTATATCATTAAGTGTTCCCATTAAATTTTATTATACTTTCATGTTAAATACTAAAATCTGATTGGTTTAGACGCAGTTAACAATCCGTTCGATTACCCTGAGCCTTAGCAACACACGTGACAACGGGTAACACAACGGTAATGCCACATGCGTGGAAATTATGCGCGTACGGTTCACCGTAGAATTCTCAAAACGTCAGTTGCGCATCTGCAAGAACCGAAATTAACTTGCCGTCAATAAAAGCTTGCGTCCGATATAGCTTACTTGAAAACAACAAACGACAGACGATACATGCTTGCGAGTGTAGGAAACATGCTTGCGAGCCAGAAATAACGAAACTTTATATGATAAATGACTCTAATTCGAGTATCAAACAGACAAGGAGATAAGTGAGCCGGTGAGTGTGAAAGCTTTCTATACATGAACGTAAAGTACATAATAATGTTGCCTTATTGGAAAACTTATCAGTCCTGTAAATTGTAGCGTTATGACGTTGGTGAAGTACGAGGACGAAGCTGAGTGAGCTTACGATCCAGATGGGACAAATACAGTCAAGCTTTCTGAGGGTTATCATCGCCTTTCCACAAGCTCCGGGACTACAGCCCCAGAAGCGATCGGACGATTGATGTACCTAAGCTGAAACTTTTGGTGTTGAGAATCAGATAAGTCGATCTGAAAGGAACTAGAACTTAGAGCTCGTGATTGTGGCAAACCTAAATATAAAGAACTGTGCAAGGGAACATTACAGGGCAACAATATAAATCATAATAAGATATAATTAGTATACCCTCCGCTTGAAAAGTGGGAGGGTATATAGTAATCGGAATTTCCGTCCGTCCGTCCGTCTGTTTCGCTTTATCTCTTATCCGCAACTCCACTTATACTCCTGAGTGAAATTTAATGAAACTTTCACAGAATCTTTATTACATATTGCCATTGTGCACCTTCTACTTTACTTTTTTATTCGACACGTATTTTAGGTTTCCCATAGCAAAACATGGACATTACCATTATATGTTTACCTATGACGTCACATAATAGAAGCTTCTGAATAACATTTGATAGGACGAGTTATTCCTCTTCACACATTACCGTAAAACAATAAATAGCAACACATGGACATTATGGGAGGCGGGGGATATCATTTAATGAGCTCATTGCTCACAGTACCTCTAGTTTTATAAAGAAAACATTTACTCTGTCAAGTTATAAGGTTTATTGATTTTTTTCCTACAAGTATATGTGAAAGAGAGGTGTGCAAGTGCGTGTTAATGTTAGTGTGATTATGTAAATATATTTTTCTTTCATTTTGTAAATAAACTTCTTTAATTGGAAATGTCATGAGTGTTATTTGGAGATATCCTGGCTCAACCACGTTACACCATGCCGGAACTAGAGACAGGGAGTGATGCTTCACCTGACAGAGACTTTGGGGAATTTGCACCACCAAATATTGGTAATGTTGATTCAGATTTCTCCCTTGGTGTACATGTAAATCTTTCTGATTTCACTCCTGTCCCAAAACTTAGCTGTTTTGATAATGTAGGTCAACACATTCGTTTGAAATTAAAACAAAAGATTTGGGATGGACAGTTTATCGAGTTAGGTCTGCTGTTAAAATCAGCCAAAGATATTAATGATAGTTTGGGCGGACAAGGGGAAATCAAAATTAGAGATGGGAAATTTTGTATTGTCCGGTAAAAGGTTTGTTCATATTTGACAATTGAAAATGGACAAATGATTTTATTATTTACATGAGTTTTATGAGGGCCAAGAGATTTTAAAATGCATGAGAGATGTCAGACTAGCTGCCTCTAGATCACAAAGCTGGTTCAAATATGATGAACAATATCGGCTACGCAAAGCTAGCAATCCTGAATCCTCCTGGGGTATTGTAGGTCAAGAGTTTTGGCTATTGTTTGTGACCAACCAAAGTTCAAATTCTTTTGGCAGTCAAAACCATGCCAACAATACTAAACAAAATTTAGACGAAAGCAGCACATCCGCTGCTACCCAATATTGCTATCATTTCAATCAGGGTAAAAAGTGCAATTTCTTCCACAGATGCAAGCATGTCGGCAGGAGATGCGGAGACAAACACCCAGCTACAAGCTGTTCCACCAACAAGTCAGCTATATAAATTTGGCAAGACCCGAATTAAATTAGACAAAATTGTTCTCCAAACCAAAATTATTCAGATCATCAATTCTTAAGGGAAGGTTTCCAACATGGTTTTAAATTACAGTATTTTGGTCCTAGATCACCCAGGTTTTCAAAGAATCTTACAAGTTTAGACAAACAATATCCAGTTGCAGAGCAAAAGATTTACAAAGAAATCTCATTGGGGAGAGTTGCGGGTCCCTTCATAGAACCACATTTTCCAACATTACAAGTTTCTTCATTAGGCCTTGTACCTAAAAAAGATGGGGACTACCGCCTTATTCACCATTTATCACATCCAGATTCTGCTTCAAAAATGATTTGATTGGCCCAGAACAGAGCTCGGTTACCTATTCAACCATAGACGATGCTGCCGCCATTATTGCAAAATTAGGTAGGGGAGCTTTTCTGGCAAAGTTGGACATTAAATCAGCCTTAAGGTTGCTACCAGTTAACGGCACTGATTTCGACTTGTTAGGTTTTCACTTTAATGATGGTTTTTATTACGACAAGATGCTACCCTTTGGTTGTAAAATAAGTTGTGCAATTTGGGTAGATTTGCTTGCTTTCTGCATTGGCTTATACAGGATCGCTCAAAAATTGCCTCACTACTGCATTATCTAGATGACTTTCTTTTCTGTAGCAAAGAACTTTCCATTTGCAAAAATACCTTAGACACTTTTCATTTTCTGTGGAAAAATGGGGTCCCCATTGCAAATGACAAAACAGTATATCCACACAGGTTCTTACATCTTGGGCATCGAGTTTGATACGGTGGAAATGATCATGAGGTTACCATTGGTAAAAATTGATAATATCAAACAAAAGATTCTTGACATTATGGCACTTAAGAAGGTTACACTTAAGGAACTTCAGTCTTTGTTGGGTTTGTTAAGTTATAGCTCCTGGTAAGGCTTTCTGTCGATGTTTGATCGATGCAACAATCGGCCTTAGCAAACCGCATCACCATACCCGGGTAACTTTAGAAATGAAAAGCTGACCTCAAAGTCTGGCTCAACTTCCTCCAATCATTTAATGGCATTTCAGTTATTACAGAAGGCATATAGGTGAATAATGAAACTCTACAACTCTACACCGATAGCGTAGGGGGAGATACGGGGAGCTTTGGTATATATTTTGCAGGCAAGTGGACATATGCTCAGTGCCCATTTCCTGGTTTGTACAAGTCATAACCCGTGACATGACCCTTTAAGAGCTCTTCTCGGTCCATGTAGCTATTGAATTGTGGACACATCGATTCTCAAACTGTAGAATTCTGTTTTACATTGACAATATGGCGGTGGTACATGTCATTAACACAACAAGTCACAAAGGGTCATGAAAATTGTAAGAAAAATGGTTCTCACTTGTCTGGAACACAATAGTTTGATAAAAGCAAAATACATACCTTCTAAATCAAATTTTATTGCGGATTCTATCTGTCGTTCACAGTTGGGCAAATTCCGACGGCTAGCATCGACAGCAGATCCATGGTCAACACCACTTCCAAAGATTTTGTGGGAAATTTTAGAAGGGAGTCAAACAGACTTATTAAGGGTTCACTATCAGCAAACACATACAAAGCTTACCGGGGGGGGGGGGCTGTCACCAACTTAAAAAAATCTTGAGTAATTGTGGGGCCACATTGTTTTTCCCCATTCCTGTAGATCATTTGCTTAATTTCATCGCCCACCTTTCCATTACAGGTACAGCTTATAGAACAGCTGCACTATACATTAGTACAGTATCATATATACACAAATTAAGAGGCATACAAGATAACGCTCAATCATTCATTGTCAAAAAAACCATACAGTGTCTCCGCAAAAAGAGAGGTATCACTTTAGATTCTCGAATCCCATAACCTATATCCATCTTGCAGCGTGTGTTATCAGCATTGCCATCAGTGTGTAGATCATCTTACGAGGCAGTGTTATTTTCCAGTTTTCTCAATTGCATATCACGGCTTGCTTAGAGTAAGTGAAGTTTTGAATATCCATAGGTCATACGTCTCGTTTACTAGAAGCAAGGTCAACATCTTAATTCCCAGGTCCAAAACTGACCAAATCGGAAATGCAACAAAACTGCATATTGCCCAGTACAATGGGTACTCAAGGCATAAAAACTAGCCATTATTTCGGGTGCAGCCGTAAAAACTTACCAATTGAACTACGTGCTTCAAAAAGCACTTCAATTCAATAACATTTAGGGACATTTCAGATCACATAGCTTTAGAATAGGCAGGGCTTCAAATCTTGCTAAACAGGAGGTTCCTGATTCAGAAATTAAATCTTTGGGGAGGTGGGAGTCAAAAGCTTTCAGAAACTACGTAAGATTATAACATGTTAGCATTGCTAAATGGAATAAATGTACAGGCTTTTTTGCCAAAGTATTCCAGGTTTCAAGACAATTTTGATAGTGGGATCTTCAATACCATAATGGGCTGGTGAGGAGGCAGGGAGGAGACCGGGTGGAAAGAACATTAATCTTGGGATGGACATCACGTGGAAGGGAATAAGAGGACTTAAATGGGAAAATCTTGACAACGTGTTAACAGATGAACTCAAGCATCAACTACACCCAGATGTACTGTCATTCATGCAGGGTCAAATGATCTAACAACGTCTGGCAATACTGCACTAAGATTTTCACATGAAATTTAATGTAGTTTGTATCGTTATAATGTATTGCTTCCTAAGACTTTGCTCATTTGGTCAATAATGCTTCCCTGTCTTTATTGGCATGGCGCACCTCTAGGCAAGGGTGTGACTTAGATTGATTTAAAACAGCTTAAGGTGAATAAGGCTATTAGAAAATTCATCACATCCGAAGTTAATGGGGCTTGCATTGTTCATGACAAAATTATCAATGTCCATCAAAGCAGTTTATTTAGATATGATGGAACTCATCTAAAGCATGAAAGGGGGAATAAGGCTTATTTAGATAATATCCAGGGTGGTTTGGAACTCATTTTAGGTGGAAAAGGGCAATTTTCCCTCCTCAGTAATTTCCTTAGTTTCATTAGTCAGATTTCAGTGGCGATGACCTGTAATTTCCTAGTTTAGGACTGCTAGATACATTAATATTAATCTTAGTGCAAATTGTTGTGGAGAACATCATATCGATGTTGTTGGCGGGGTCAAGGGTGACATCATCCTTGTACATGCTTGCCTGTTTGTCTCTGGCCATCTGCATCAATGCATGAGGGGTGGGTGTCTCATGACCGTGTTTTAACATGGAAGTTAAATGCAATGAGGAAATGTGTAGAATAAATGTAAATTGCTTGGGATCTGCAGGATTTCAGTGCTCAGACCACCTCTACCTATATAAAAGTAGGAGAGGCTACAGGCTGGTTGGTGTTAAAATTCTAAACCAGGTAGCAAACCAGAGACAGGGTATAAAAGCTGTGCAGCTTGCGTGCTTAGCCATCATGCGTGTCTAGCATGGGGTTCCAAGGCAATCGCATCTTAGTGAGGCCACTAGTTTGCTCGTTTGTTTATGGTATCCTAGTTGTCTCCCTTGACTCCTACAAAACAAAATTTGCGGCCATTTCCATCCAAGATTGTGTGTGTTGTATTATTATGATGTTATATGTCAATAAATTAGTAAAGTTATAACTGGTGTTTTCAATTCTGAGAGCTGGCTGGAAGACAGTTTCAATATAATGGAATGGAAAAGACAAAGAAAACAAAAGCAAAAATAATCTTGGGCTGCAATATAGTCTGGTCCGATTATAGAAAAAAATACTTCTGACGGCAAATAATTATTATTTGGTCCAGCTTAGTTTTTAAACCTATTTCGAGTATGCTGAATCCGAAAAAAATATGCTGGCCTTCATGAAAATGGCTTTAAAGAGGTCAAAATGGCGATTCAAAATGGCGAACATAAAATTTTTCGAATTTTCTCTTAATATTGTTCAAAAAGGAGAAACAATGTGTGAATATCTCACTGAGTGTAATGCAAGTATAAAAATGATAATAGAATGCTAACATTATTAGTGTAACTCAGAAAATTTAGTCGTTTCTACACTTAATTCGAATTTCCTCTGATTTTTTGTCTATTTTTCTATATTCTGCTTTGTTCAGGATTTTACATTTGCAAATATCCATACACTGCAGATTTGTATTTTTTTCCTCTGTATCTCACTATTCTGCAACTGATTGATGGTGCAGGTGTAAGTTAAAAATCAAAATGGCGATTCAAAATGGCGGATATTCATCTTTTTCTTCAAATTATTTAATTCTAAATGTCGTTTACATAGGAGAATGGATTTGTGAATATCTTACTGAGCGTAGTACAACTATGTAAATTGCCAACAAAACACTAATTTGATCACTTTTGATCGGAAAATTTAGTCGTTTAGATTCGAAATGAATTAATTAGCTCAAAATAGCGATTCAAACTGACGTCTTGTACACTCGAATTTCGTAGAAACTGCTCCATTCTGAGTCGTTTAGCAGAAAATAAATTACAGTTTGTTTTATATATATATAGAATGTATATAGAGTATATTGATTAGTCCATTATATATGAACAAACAAAAAATACTTGAACAATTTTTTTTTTCTTGAAATAGTTAAAACAAACTCGACTTGAGTTTCCAAATTTTCCCCTTCGTATTTGACGGTGTTCCTAAGCCTTTGAGCCCCCGTCCACCTAAAATCACTCCTGAATCCTGTCATTATCAACTCGCACTTCTACCTCAACATCCCTCGGCACACAATCAAATATAACTTAATAAATTCTTGTCCGATTTCATCGAACACTTTGTTCTAGCTTTTTAGCACTTATAAGAACTTAGTATTATCCCCTAACATCTTCTATTCCAGTTTTAAATATTTGCTATATGTTTCGGTCTGTCTTCGGAATTTTGGTATTTTCAACACTCAAGTAAAATGGTGCCCCGTGTCAACGATGACAACCCCTTTGGCACGTAAAAGATCGTTTCTCTGGAGTTCGAAAAAGAGTAAGCTCACAGGGGGCCGCGAGAAAAACCAAAACCCTTCAAACACCGATTATTTTAACTGATAGTCCGCCAAAACATGTCTCAAAAATTGCCGACTCGGCGTTAAACAATATACAATCAATCAACCAACACTCGAGGAGCAACACATTTATGATCAAATGTGAAAAGTCTATTTTGTTTTCCAAAACCTTATGCAAAATGAACTAGAGGTACTGTGAGCAATTAGCTCACTAAATGATACTCCCGTCTCCCATATGAATATAATGACAGTGTCCATGTTTTGCTATGGGAAACCCAAAATATATGTCGGATCAAAAAGTAAAATATGAGGTCACAGTGGCAATATGTAATAAAGATTCTGTGAAAGTTTCATCAAATTTCATTCAGTGGTATGAGAGGAGTTGCGGATAAGAGATGGGTACCCCAAAGCGTAACAGACGGACGGACATACCGAATACTCTATACCCTCCCGCTTTTCAAGCGGGGGTATAAAAAGAATCTCTGGTATTCAAGACATGTAGCTCTTTATTTTGTAGCCTCGTATAGATTTGTTGTCTTTTAGGGTAGAAAGGCCATTCTTTTAGCAAGAAAACTCTCAAACTTTATCATCTGGAATCACATTGTGTGCATATTTTGATGAGAAAAGTTGTAAAATAATGCAATTTAAGAGCGCCTGCAGATTCCTCGTGATTCCTATCACTTACAAGCTTTCGTACCAATAGGCCTAAGCCATTCTTGATTTCAATCTAGTCAACACTTCTCTTGACAACATTTTCTTGAACACTTCAAGAACTTTACAAGGCAACTTGATCCACACTTCTTTGTCAGGATAGTGTAAGGTTGTATCAAGAATCGAGGGGGATTGGACACAAACATTTTTTTCTTTCAGATTTTGTAAATTTCAAATTTTTTAAATTTATACACACTGTTCAATACAAAAATATATATTACAAATGAAATAATTGAGAATTGAGTTGAATTTTTGACTGAGAATAACGAAATACAAATATATTGGGACACAGAATCAGAGCTGGACAATCAAGAAAATTTATGGTTTACGTATTTTATACTAATAATTCTTAATAAATGTGTTTATATTTGGATATTATAATGTATTCAGATTTATATGATGTAACAATTACTAGCCCTCTAATTGGTCGTGGTAAATCATTTTAAAAATTATACTAAGTTATGTTGCACTTGAAATTCCACATAAACATAAACATTTTTTTTTCTACACTGGACTAAAAATAGAACAAGAATTTCCAACAACTGAATGTTCTCTCGCCTTAATGCTCTGGGAATACTGCTCTTGGGGTCGCTTAATTTTCATATTGTCCTCAAAACAGCAATTATTGTATGATATTATTAACTTTTTATATGAAGAAGCATGGTGAGACAGGTAATAGGTAAAATGTCTTCGGAATTGTCGTCAAAAATTTATCTAAACAATATAAGTAATTAAACAAAAATCCGTGTTATAAAAGTCATTAACAAAAATATTATCCAACTTTCATTGCATAATTGAACATTATTCATGACTGAAAAAACAAACTGTAATTTATTTTCTGCAAAACGAACCAGAATTAAGCAGTTTGGGTATTTCACGAAATTTGAGTGCATAAGATGTCATTTGAATTGCCATTTTGAGCTAATTTACACATTTCAAATTTAAACGACTAAAATTTCCGATTTAAAGTGATCAAATTAGTGTTCTATTTTCATTTTACATAGTTGTACTTTGCTCAGTAAGATATTCACAAATCCATTCTCCTATGTAAACGACATTTAGAATTAAATAATTTGAAGAAAACGATGAATATCCGCCATTTTGAATCGCCATTTTGACTTTTAACTTACAGCTGCCCCATCATTCAGTTGTAGAAGAGTGAGATGTAGAGAGAAAAATACAAATCTGCAGTGTATGGATATTTGCAAATGTAAAATCCTGAACAAAGAAGAATATAGAAACAATAGACAAAAAATCAGAGACAATTCGAATTAAGTGTAGAAACGACTAAATTTTCTGAGTTAAACTAAAAATGTTAGCATCCTTTTAAATTTTTTATAGTTTTATTACACTCAGTTAGATATTCACTCATTACTTCTCCATTTTGAACGACATTAAAAGAAAATTAGAAAAAAATTATGTCCGCCATTTTGACCTCTTTAACGCCATTTTCACAAAGGCCAGCATATTTTTTCGGATTCAGCATACTCGAAATAGGTCAAAAACTACTAGTATGCTGGACCAAATAATAATTATTTGCCGTTAGAAGTTATTTCTAGCCTTCTTTTTAAAAATCAGGACCAGACTAATATTCAATTAAAAGAACTTAAGTTAAAAAAAACTCACTTGAAATATGCCATACATATTCACATCAAACTGTCTTCTCACACCCGCCACGCTAGATTCCACTTTACTAACGGATCCAAATTTTTCTATGCCGTATTTTGGAGATTCAATCTCATCTAATGAGTGAATCGTTTTCCCAGATAATGGAATGAACTCAAACAACTTTACAACACACTTTTTAGGATCAGCGCTAATTTGCCTCATCTTTTGTCTACATCTTTCGTCCAGTTCTGAAATACATACAAATTAAAATTGATTTTCTCGCAGATATCTCTTAACACCCTTCCCCGCAGTCACGCATTTTAACGCATAGACCATTTCCTATTTCTAACGCAAAATCACGCATTTACCGCTTCCCCGCAATCACGTATTTTCACGCACTTTAAAAAGTTCATTTAATCTTCAATTTATTGCCAAATTCCAACTCTTTTATACTTGCTTGAGTCTCATAAAATAAGAAAAAAAAAATTTTCTAATTAAAATATTATTTCTGAATATTATTTACGCTAAACTTTAGAGAATTTTGTACCCCGCTATAAATAGCTTGCGGGGAAATAGTAAAGTGAAATTTCTATGACGCTTGGATTCAATGTATGTTGCATAACAATTCTGTAAGTTGTAAAGAGATAAACTCATCGTCAAATCTTGTCAGAGATTTTGTTTCAGTCAGACTGAAAATTTTTAATACGCTATATGGTATCAGTGATAAATCATCTAAAAAGAATACTAGTATTGATGCTTGTACCCTTATTCATCTCGAAAACCTGCAGCAAAATTTAAATTCTAATTAATCGATTTCGACTTCTTTTATCAAAATTTTCCCGAACTTTTTCGTAGTCCTCTGACTTTTTCCTTTCTTCTTTGACACTCGGAACTCGAAAGTTACCCGCTAGGTGTCGTTTTTGGATCACCTCCGTAATTTCTGTTTTGATATTTCCAAATTTTTCACGTTTGACGTTGAATACTCGGATAATTGGGGAATGCCTGGGCAATTAAATGGCATGATTACAGACAAAAATATATACCGAAACAAGATATCATGACACATTTTGGTGACATGTAATAGGTATATGATATTTTAGGCCTGATATTCAAGTGGGGTCCGATGTAAACAAACCGAAGTGACTTACCTTCTCTATTTTAAAATACCAGGGTATGACCTTTTTAGTAAATCGTTAAATCTATGCTATTTTATTTTCTGGATTTTTCATATGGAATACGTTGTAAATAAGTACTAGAAACATAATTCATGACAAAAATATTTTCACCAGGGGTGTATATATGCGGGGGGGGGGGGGGG
>PRKT01000026.1:2743834-2755038 GCA_003671525.1 Saccostrea glomerata
GCGTCCATAAGTACATGTGAGAACCAATACTAATTTTGTGTCAGAAAGTGAAAAAATTTTTTTTTTGATAAACTGTTGTATCATTCGAAAGGAAAACCCAAATCAGGGACCAAATAGGGATTCTACCTATCTTGTCCTTTATATATCATGTACACTGCAGTCGTTGACTCAATATGTGAATTCACTACATAAACTAATATGTTGACGGTGGGACCGTTAAGGCGAGCACAGATACTTATCCAAATTTCATTTAGATCGGACTCGTCAAACCGCACGTGATATTCGGTGCGTAAAAGTCTCTGCATGACGTCACATGACGTCGTTTGCATGTTGATTTACCAAACAGAAGCCGGAATAGGACTAATTTCAATCAGTTTATGATTATTTTTCTGCAATAAACAGATAAATTCATTAAATCAAGGCAAGTTTATTTTTTCTTTTAACTTTTGTCGTTATTCTCGCGTGAACGTTGCTTTAGCGTTTGTGTACGAAGCGATGCATTGTGGGTCAAAATTACTGCGGAAAAAATTCTACGGAATGAATGTGCAGTAGTTCGAATTTTCTCTTTAGGCGTTGTCGTTAGAGCTCGCAATTACGAGCGTCGCTTTGCGACGCTCGCTGCGCTCGCTATTACATTCAAATGCAATTGGTAGACACAAAATTAATGAGATATAAAACAGATCACATACAAATAAAATGTTTAAATGAGTAAATAAAATAAAAATTTCAAAGAAAGAAGATATTCCTTAGGCTTGATGTATTAGTGTTTCCTTTGAACTAAATCTGGTTCAGAATTATAGTCTGGCTATGACTTTATCTCTGATCATTGCCATTTTTATGCTATTTTCTCCATAAATCCTAAATTTCGGGAATTTAATTTTCAATAATTTTATATCATCATCTTAACCCTGCTCTGGGGTCTGGTTCCTGAATTATACATTATTATGTAGCCGAACTAACATAGCCCTTTGCGTTACCGCACAAATAAGCTCTGGCGGAAGTTTCTTCGTGTCGCTTTCAGAGCAGAGCGACACTTGGGCATCACTATACCCCGCATCTGTCTATTCGTCTTTCTGTTGCAATATACCTCAAGAAATGTAAGATTTTACTTGACTTTCTCAGTACCATGTGTTTTATCAGTTACAATTCCTAGCAACCTGACCCTTGACATTTACCTCTGCATTTCTTTTAAAATATTATATAGAAATATGGATTTAAGGCTTTTTCAACAGGATTTTCCGGCCATTCCTGAAGAGTTTTGTATTGCTTTTGTATGAAAATTATAAGCCAAATAATGACTAAAAATTTATAAACATCCAACAATTGTAAATCAAATGAAAGCAAAAATAAAATTTTTAATTCATTTATGACTTCAGGTTTCCAATATTGGAGTTCTTTTTCAAAAATGAAAAGGAATATTTTAAAAAAAAATTTCTCCACACACCTAGAGCCTCATTAAAATCAAAATCATTAATATCAGAACCATTGATCATTTATATGTTCATTTTCTGCTCCCAATGTTCACTACTTATTCGATTTTGGATCAATCATTTGTTTGAATCTCGCCTCCATGTTCACCATTTTACAACAGTTTACAGAGACTACAAAAACATACAGGTGATTTTATACATAACATTAGATCTATGAAGCATGCGTGAATAAGGAACTAAACAAAAAAAATTGTACGTTGCTATAGATATTAGTGTGGGAAGTTAAGCCGGGGAGCATATTTCATTTAATATCTTTGTAAATGAGCACAAATTTCTCAGAAAACATTTTTGTTTATTGTTATTCACAATGTGTTTATAACTAATTACATCAGAGTAGTGATTCTGTTTTGGTATCTGTGAATCAAAAGCCATTTCTGCTGAAATTTGCTCTCATTTCCTTCGCTCTCTGTATCAGTCTGTAAGACTGTACTATAATTCGTTTCCATCGTATCGTCTGTTGTTTCACTATTTTCCGTTTCACCCTGTTTACTCACTCAGGAAATTGAAAGAGTAGATTGGCACGGTTTCTTGCTCGATGGTGAGGCCATCGCGATCAATGTCATGCAAAAGTATTTTTGTACATATTGAAAACCATAATTTTAAGCGTTCATATGACCTAACTACTTTTAACCAATCATTGTGGTTGTTGCAAAGTTATTTTGCACTGAACAACTATATAAGGGTTAAAACATGAGAAAGAGAGCTAGAACCGATAGTTGGGTATACTGTGCGTCATTTTCTTTTAAACTGCACCACTTTTGCCGCGACATTTTTTTTAAAAGTACGCCATTTGAAAAAAATATGCGTGAAAATCGCGAAGGCGCGGTTCAAATCAATCCCTGAATTATATAATATAAATAAGACATTCAGTTGGTTTCTAGCTGTTTAATAAAAGTAGATTTTGTGTAAAGTACTTTGAAATTTTTTTTTCAAAACATGGCAAACTTAACCCACCTGTAGTTCAGAATCATGGATCTAGGGCCAAACATTTTATATGTAACGAAAAGTTGCGTTATCATTAAAGGAATGACTCTAATTCTGGGCAAAATTATCGAGTATAATCTGGTTTGGGTCAGTTTAAGCTTTATAATCCGCGAAGCGGATTATAACAAGAGGCCCATGGGCCACATCGCTCACCTCAGCACTGTGGCTAGAAAAAAAGTAGAATTGGTTTATTATTGAAAAGCTTAAATCCAAAAGTAATCCAATGACCAATCATGGCTTTGCTATTCTTGAGAAGAAGATTTTAAAAGAATTTTCCTATATATTTCTATGTAAAACTTTGGTCTGCCATTGTGGCCCCGCCCTAACCCCGGGGGTCATGATTTGAACAAATCTGAATCTACACTACCTGAGGATGCTTCCATATGAATATGATCAATCATGTCTTTGCTATTCTTGAGAAGAAGATTTTTAAAGAATTTTCCTATATATTTCTATGTAAAACTTGGTAGGTCATTTTGGCCCCGCCCTACCCTGGGGGTCATGATTTGAACAATCTTGAATCTACACTACCTGAGGATGCTTCTATATAAATATGATCAATTATGGTTTTGTTATTCTTGAGAAGAAAATTTTTAAAGAATTCTATGTAAAACTTTGGTCGGCCATTTTGGCCCCGCCCTACTCCTAGGGGTCATGATTTGAACAAACTTGAATCTACACTACCTGAGGATGCTTCCATGTAAGTTTCATCTTTCCTGGCACAGTGGTTCTTGAGAAGTAGATTTTTAAAACATGTCACCAAATGTTCATTAATTCCCAATTATCTCCCCTTGAATGAGGGCTTGACCCTTCATTTGAACAAACTTGAATCCCCTTAACCCAAGGATACTTTGTAGCAAGTTTGGTTGAAAATGGCCCAGCGGTTCTTGAGAAGAAGTCGAAAATGTGAAAAGTTTTCAGACAGACAGACAGACAGACGGACGCCGGACAAAATGTGATCAGAAAAGCTCACTTGAGCTTTCGGCTTAGGTGAGCTAAAAAAGTGTAAACTGACCCAAACCAGATTATACTCGATACTTTGGCCAAGTATTAGAGTCATTCCTTTTAATTTGATTTTGAAATAATTGTAAAATTTTGTTGCTTTTTACGAGTTCAAATTTACCGCGCAATAATACAACCGTAGTAACGGAAGTAGTGTGAAGAGAGGGGAGGTAATAACTGATACATAGATCTAGTAGCCATGATATGTGTTTACATGAGGTAAGACCGAGTTAGTGTTTGAATTTAAGGATACAGTTATTAAATCTTGAATTTTCCATGGATTCCGAGGACTGGCAATGAGGGGATTGCATGGATACGATGATTAAGCTGGTCGTCAAGGGGGTGTGTCCCCATACCAAACAAGGTTATACAAAATTTTTTGCGTTCCTTTTTGGAAATCAACCAATGAGAGGCGAGAATACACTGTATAAACAAAATTAAATTATAAAGCAATGTTGTTGTCCACTTTGTAGAGTCTAATATATACATTTCCCAATGGCCAAATAACAACTTATTTACATTATAAGAAAAACGAGATGATTTCAACTTTTTCGTTTCAGTTTTCCTTATTCATGTACATGAAGTACTATTCCGCTATAACCCGCATATGGTGTTTACAACTTTAAACTTATTCGACACCCAAAAGAATGTTTCGGGTATAGTAGATTTTAAAACCAAAACTGCCTGCTGATAGACAAGATGATGTTAACAGACAACCTCGTTGAAAGTAAGTATTTTTACATATGAGCATTATGAAGACCATACTCCAACCATTGGTCGCATATTGACTTGTTTCACACCAAGTTTTAGGTCCTTCTTTAAAATTAAACTCGGTTACAGAAACTTCTGTCTATCTTATCAATACATAACGTGACACCGGTGTGACAAGTCGACAAGGGATGCTTTCTCTCTCTAAGGAGATGGTCCTACCTCTTGAATTTCTAGCGGTCATTCTTATGCCTGCTCACAAATTTGTTTGTTCATAGTGTGGTGAAATTCCTTTGATCGAGTTAATATTCATATAATCAGGGTTTTAAAAAGTCTTACCAATCAAAAGTTATCTCCTATGTCCAGTCAATGTTTCAAACAATCAGAAGATCAAGATCTGCCTCAGCAAATCTTGTGAAAGTATATAAACGGGCTCATTCGAGTCCCGGTGTTCAGTTGTGAAAAAGCCTTCTTAAGAAGAGGACGTCTCATTAGTAAGGTATTTGTGTTTTCTCATTTGCGGTGTCTCAAATTTCTGCAGACGGACCATTTAAGTTACATAAATCCTTACAGGCTACTAAAACAGAGTAAATTACTATATTATAAACGGGTGTTTGAAACCTGGTGTTCGAAACTATAGGTCTGAGAGCTTGTGATCAAACATAGTGTCAGACCAGGGGCTTAGTACGTAGTCTAGGAAATAACAAGCTAAGGAAAATTCAAATAATATAGAGAATCAGTTTAAATCATTGTGTTGTTGATTATTATTGATTATGTTTGTTCTTGTATTTAATCCACACAGCTAAATACGTCAAGTAACGTAAAGGAAAATTCTTTATCTATACTTCTTCAGTGGTCGAACCCACAAAACACATTAAAATAGATTTTTTAAGGTCAAAAGGTTTGCATCATAATCATATATCAAATTGGTTACAATTTATTCAGCCATTGCTGAGAAATGTATTGTGAGGATGTTGATTTTAAACTGTGAATTACTACTCTACTTCATAACATTTGGATGTTTGTAAAATCAAAGTTAAAAGAAATATAAAGACATACTTACCAGTAACAGCATATTGTAAATAATTCACGAAAAACGCCCAGGCTAAACCGTATGCTACATTCCCAACTGGAGATAATGACTTCATTGAAACTGGTTTGCCTAAAATGAGAAGAAACGAAATTCTTAGTTAAATTTCTTAGCACAGTGATAGTTTCAATTGGATATGTTCAAGTACGAAGAATACCAATGGTATGTTATCAAAGAAAAGAAAAAGATATTAATCATATCAGGTATTCTTTTTTTCTTTTCTTTGTATGTTAAACATTCAGAAAAAGGTAATGTTTTATTTTTTATATCGAGTACATGTACTTTCAAACAAAATATGTAGAACAGTAATATGGACAGTGTTTTTTTCTCTCGATATCATTACCATTGATAATGTCAAGGATTCTGTTTTGGTACCCTTCCTCTTTAATGCTGATGTATGTCACCCAGCGTATGAAGTCTGGAATACTGCTGGGATCTGAATCTATTAACACTGGTATAACTCGGAGTTCATTGTCCTCCAAACTACAACTTAAAACATTTGCCATCCAGAGTGGCATGCACTCAGACTTAGTCATGGACATAGCATCTTCAGACATAAAAAGGACCACCCAAGCAGCAGAAGTCAATCTTTCTCCTGTTTCATGAAGGCTCTGGTCCGGCAATACTGCCTTAGTTACTTTTTTCTTTTTCTCCTCTAAAGCAACCCTCACTTTTAACGCATGTTTGGAATCACATTCAGCATACAGAAGACATACATCATATCTGAGCGTCTTCTTGACATCAAACATCGGTTGATACTACAAGTTTTAAGGCATATACTGTAAAATCACGTATTTTCAAAGAGTCAAATGTTTGAGGTTTGAGGAAAAAATATTGTTTTGAAGGAATTTGATTTCGTGTTTGGTAAATGTTTAGTAGTAATGCATTTAAAACTTTACATTTCGTGGTGGTCATAAGTTTGCGGGTCTCCTCATACATCGAAAACGACGAAATATTAAACCCAACAAAAATGAGTGATTTCACAGTAATAGTATCAAAGGTTTTGAAGTTCCTCCACTAATAAAAGTATTTCTAATAAATGCATTTATACACTATTTTGTACAAATTAAATTTAAACAAGAGGCCCATGGGCTATATCGCTCAGTTGACTAACTTTGGCCATGCTTTTCTTCACCAGATTTCCCATCTTGTAATACTTATTGTGGCCCCGCCCTTCCCAGAGGAATCCTGATTTGAATAATTTAGAATCTACACCACCCAAGGATACTTCCACACTAGTTTCAGCTTTTCTATTCCACTTATTTTTGAGATTAAGATTTTTAGAGATCTTTGCTATATATTTCAATGTTAAACTTACATTCCGTATTGTTGTTACATCCCATCCCCAGGGGGTCATGATTTTCACAATTTAGAAACTTCTCTACCCTAGGATCTTCCACATAAGTTCACCTCAGGTCAAGTTTGTTCTTGAGATGAAGATTTTTCCAATTTATTTCAATGTAAAACTTGTATTCCGTATTGTGGCCCCTCCCTACCCCTTGGGGCCATGATTTGAACAATTTAGAATCTACAGTACCCCAGCATTCTTCCATTTAAGTTTTAACATTTCTCAAAACGTTCCTCTTGAGGAGATTGATTGATTGTGTATTGTTTAACGTCCCTTTCGAGAAATTTTCACTCATATAGAAACGTCACCGTATGCCAGTGAAGGGCTATATTCGGCACGTAGGGCGTTTGAGCAGTGATGGCTCTTTACCGTACCAACGCCTACCGTGACACGGGACCTACGTTTTTAAGGTCATCCGAAAGACCCGCGACTTTCACTTCTAATGCCAAGTGCTTGGCGAAGGAACAGTCACTAATGTTTACGTCTTGGGTTTGATGCGGCGCCGCGATCGAGAATCGAACCCTGGCCTCCTGATCACGATACGAACGCTCTACCACTAGACTTCCGTGACCGGTGTGCCTCTTGAGAAGATTTTCCCCATATATTTCAATGCAAAAGTTGAATGACCTTTTGTTCCCTGTTAACTCTCCAAGTCCCTTTATCCTTTATCTCAATTACCCCTGTTGGTGACTTTTTTAAAAAAGAGAATAAAGATATACACTTCCCCAGAATGCTTCCACATAATTTTCAGCTTTTCTGGCCAATGATTCTTGAGGAGAAGATTTTAAAAGATTTTCCCCACATATTCAAATATCAAACTTGGGCTGTCAATTTTGGGAATTCCACTTTGCTTGAAAATTTGGCTACAAGTCCCTAAATACCTTCTTCCCATGCGTACCCTCAGGCTAAATTTTGGCACAGGTAAGACCATGGGGGAGAGAAAATATACTCTTAACAAGCTTTTCTTATTTAAAGAATTTTTAAAAAATCTATACCCATTCTATAAGCAAAAACACTCTATATATGTATTCCATTAGCATCTTCGTACTTAAACTGACTGAAATTGATTTGGCAATTCCAGAGAGGAGAAGCTTAATAACGTCAAATAGCAATATTCACAAGCCTAAGCTTACTCACGGTAAAAGAACGCCCATCTTTAAACCGCCTAATGAGTTGATATGATGGGGTGGCATTTTCATCTTTCCTTTCATCTGTAAAAAATCAGCATTTACTATTTAAAACAAGAACTGAGTATTTTAATGAGTATAATACAAAGTAAATTTAATTTCTTGTCCACGATTTAGTTTTTAAATTCATTATGTTCAAGAAGATTGCTGTCGTACGTCTTTCCTCTCACAAAGTGTCTTTTTTAATTTGAATGAGGACAGACAAAATTATACATCCATTCAATAAAGAAATAAATTATGCCTCTTGGAGTCTCAATCTGGAGACTTTCGAGAAGTTTCAATAAATAGTTTTTATGCTTGGAGAGAAAGTATTCGTTGAATGTGCCATTTTTATATTTAAAAATTCTTTATATTACTTTGTAAGTAATTTGTGTAAAAGAGTAAAAATTATATTTTATATAGGGGGTATCTTACAGGTGTGTTCAGTTTAGTTGGTGTAAAATTTGTGAAAGGAATCCCCAAATTGCCCACATTGGAGGGACAATAAATCTCAGTCTTCTGTCTATCCGTCAGTCAGTCTTTAAACCTTTAAACTTGAACATAACTTTTGAATGAGAAAAGATAAGACTTTCATATTTTATATGTGCACTACCACTTAGACACCGAAAGCGAAAGTGTGAGACAACAATTCTTTAAAATTGCTTGTTTTCAAATGAATTCTACAAATCGGAGTATTTGTATATAAAAAATATAAATTAAAGTTGATTTTTTTAGCAAAGATTTTTAGGAGGTTCAAAGTAAATTTATCTTAGAACTGTATTCATTTTATTATATATAATTTTATCCTACTCCACTTGAAATAAGAAACAATAAAAACCTGACACAAATGTTATAAATCTAGATTTTTAAGAGAGATCCTGATGGCAAACAAGCTACTAAACCTGATAATAAAAGTGATTATCACAACTTTTCTATCGCCAATTTCCTCTTTATACATGTATATGGTAGTGTCATTTGCCAAATCATAATGGCATGTACATGCTCTGCATAAAATCAATTTCTAAATCGAGCCAGACTACGGACAAATAAGTTGATGTTATGAATTGGTCCAGTAGTACGTCAACATTTTACAAATTTTATGGTTATGCAATGACTTTGATTAAAAGGACTACCCGCCGTTCAGTCAAATATTGATTATGGTTTGATTATTCTACTAATTTTTCTATGGACTACTCTTAATGGCATCTAATCCCACCTCTGATATTTTGGCGGTCCCTATTTGCTCCTATTTTGTAATATAAAATTCAAATACTGTTCGTTATCTCCACATATTCTGAGAAAAGATTCACAGGGGTTGTTTAAAACCAACTTCTATATCGAGCCAGACTATGGACAAAAAGTTGATGTTACGAGGGTAAGTTACACTTTTACGTCAACATTTTACTTATGTTATGGTTGTGAAAAAACTTTTACTGCAAACACTACCTGCTTTAAATTGGAATATTGATTATTTTTTTATTAGCATACTAATTTTATGGACTATGGAGAAAGGATACACAGGGGTTGTAACAATTCTGCAGAATATGCATACTCCTCCATGACATGTAATCCTTATTTTTTTAAATTTTCCCCCTTAAATTGAAATATTTAATTGTATTTATGAATTTAATTGAATTTGATTCCTGTTATAATTAATTATCATCAGATTTTATTCATGAGTATGAACTAAAACTAGAGGCACTGTGAGCAATGATACCCCCCCCCCCTCTCCTCTAATATGATTATAATGGAAGTATCCATGTTTTGCTATGGGAAATCCAAAACATGTGTTTGATGAAAAGTAAAATAGGTGGTGCACACAATGGCTTACTATAACAAAAATTCTTTGACAGTCTCATTACATTTCATTCAATGGAAAAAGAGGAGTTGCGGATAAAAGATGAATATCCCAAAGCGTAACAGACGGACGTACTTTTGGACGAACAGACGTACGGGCGGGCATCCCGATCACTATATACTCTCCCGCTTTTCAAACGAGAAGTAACAAATTTTAAAAACCTACCATCAAACATGATAACTTCTACCGTGCCAATTAACCTGTCATTCAGCTGGTAATTCAGTATCTCCTGGAGTTTGTAGTAAAATCTCTCTACTTCCATCACTCTCTGTTGGGCTGTAATATGTCCTAGAATGTCTTCAAACACTTTTCCTATCGTCCCAAAGGCACTTGGAATTTCTACACAAAAGTAGTATTGCTGTAACAGACATTATAAAAATCATTAATCCAAGTTTCAAACATGTTAAGTAATCAGATTGAGAAATTACAATGCTCACCTAAAAGAGTGTTTTCCAAATTAAACTGTCATGTATGTCATCCCAAGATGCATTATTAATGCAATTTTGATCTCAAAGGGCTTCACATTGGTTGGGAAAAGACTTACCAAAAATCCTCTAACTAGTCATCCATCAAGAAATGTAATTCAAATCTAGCATGCAGCTGAAGTACTGTAAAATCACATATTTTCGTGGGGTCAAATTTTCGAGGTTTGAGAAAAAATTCTTGGTTTGTTGGGACTTGATTTTGTGGACTGAGAATGTTTTAGTAGTAACGTATATTCAATTTTCCCTTTCTGGGTGGCTATAAATTCGTAGGTCTCTCCTTGCCTCGAAAACAACGAAAATGAAACCCCCACCCATTACCTGGAAAATGAACATGTGTCGGATCTAGCATACGAAGCAAGTTCATGAGTGTGTATCCTTAGATGTACATGTATCATCCATGCAAGTTTGCTCAACATAGGGTTTATAACTACGTAAGAATGATCCTTTTTGATGATCCAAAACATGAACAGTGATGAAGTTTTAAAGTTTTAATTTACCAACTTAACTTGGGAAGTACTAGATTTATTTTATTAGGGATAAATTTTGATGCTTGACCTCGAAAAAGTGCCTGAAATAAATTATCAACCAAATGCTAGTGCAAATTAAGTCTATTCTTAGTCAATGAGGGGTTTCTAGTTCCAATCGGAAAAATTAGCGTTATAAAGACATTGGCTTTACCTATATTAAATCATTGAAAAATAATTTAATTAGGGCTTTTCGCTTTCAGGCGAAAAGCCCTATTGTTTTCGTCTTGTTTTATTATTATTATTATTATACCTACCAGATTTATGTTCGTGTTTTAAAGAGCATCATTGGATACATGTAATTTATAACAATACCATTAGATAGCACAACTAAAAGTGTCCCATAAGTAAGGTTTTGTACTTCCGGAAACGTCACTTCCGGTATTTATAAGTCAAAAACTACATTTTCTTTAAAGCCTAAAATATTCCTCATTTTACATGAATTTTCGTTCAAATTTTAGGAATGTATTCCTCAAAGTATTATCTACAAAAAAGTCATCGTTTGCGTTTTTGCACCTATGGTATATTTTTGTGATACAGGGCTCCAAA
>PRKT01000026.1:2756633-2784406 GCA_003671525.1 Saccostrea glomerata
AAAAAATAATTGCGTAAGAGTTATCTCCCTTTGTCCATCTGTTTGGAGTCTAATATGCTCTCTATATTTTAAATTTGGTATGCATATGAAGTGTACTTCCGGTTTTATAAGTACCTTAAATTTGTCTATGGAGATTTCTATGTTGAATTAGAAATCATTCAATGCCCATTATCTCAAAAATGAAGCAAGCAATTCTTGTGATATTTCACATGAATTATAACTCTAGTACTGTCTTCCGGTGGATATGTCATGAAGCAAGGTTTCTTCAGAAAACAGTGATTTTAGGGGTCGGGATAGAAAACTCGCTTTTTGCCTGTAACTTTTTTATTTGTCAACCAATCTGCAAACTGATATCAGTTTTGAATTAAGCATAAAAAGAGCAATTTAAAATTATGGTCCGTGGGGTCACTTTTTGACCCCTTAAAGGACTTTTAGAGACCTAAAATTTTGTATTTTTGAGTATTTTCAAAAATAATCGAGCAAGAGTTATCTCCCTTTGTCAAACTGTTTGGAGTCTTATATGCTCTTTATGTTTCAATTTTAGTATGGATATGAAATGTACTTCCGGTTTTATAATTACCTTGACTTTGTCTATGAAGATTTCTGTGTTAAATTAGGAATTATTATGTGTCCATTATCTCAAAAGAGAAGCAAGGAAATCTTGTGATACTTCACATGAATAATAATTCTAGTATTGTCTTCCGGTGCATAGGTCATTAAACAAGGTTCCTGCAGATAAAAGGGATTTTAGGGGTCAGTGCAGAAAAACCGTTTTTTGCCTGTAACTTTTTTATTTGTTAACCAATCTACAAACTGATTTAAGTTTTCAGTTAAGCACAAAAAGAGCAAATTTAAAAATTATGGTCCTTGGGGTCACTTTTTGACCCCTTATTAGAGTTTAGTGAATTGAAAAACAGTCCGTTTTTCGCATATTTTGAATAATCATGAAAGAGTTATATCTCTTTTAGTAGCCGTTGATGTATATAATGACTTGTTATGTTTCATTATTGATATCATCAGAACTGAAAGGATAATGAACCTTTTGAATTTTTATTATGTAATAAGCTCCTTAATTTTTATGGGTCGAAAAGCCCTCCGTTTTTGTTGAACGACAAAAATAAGGTCTAGTTTTGTTTTGCATTCTAGTCTCTCATTGGTTGATTTCCAAAAAGGTTTCCAAAAAGGAACGCAAAATATTTCTCAATAACCTGGTTTGGTATGGGGACACAGTCACACCCACTTGACAACCAGCTGAATCATCTGTTTCTATGCATTATCCCCTTATTTCCAGTCCTTGGGGTTCATGAAATATTCCAGATTTAATAAATGTACCTTTAACTTCAACAGTACGAGCTACAGTTTTGAACCTCGTTTAAACAAACATCATGGCTGCTAGATCTGTGTATAAGTTTTTACCTCCCCTTGTTTCATATCACTTCCGTAACTAGGGATGTATTATTGAGCGGCAAATTTGAACTCATAAAAAGCAGCACAATTTTACACCCACAGTTGTTTAATTATTTTAAAATTAAATTATAAGGAATGATTCGCGGATTATAAAAAGGCGTAAACTGACCCAAACCAGGTTATAATCGAATAATTTGGCCATGAATTGAGTCATTCCTTAAATGTCGAGCCCGAATCCATCTAATTTTCATTTCAAGGAATTGGAAAAACTGTCTCATTTTTAATTGAAAAATTCAACACACAAAGTTAAGAAAGATTTCATCATTAGAATAAATATGAAGACAGAAGACTGAAAATGATAAGTTTCAATTTTTAGCTCACCTGAGCCGAAGGCTCAAGTGAGCTTTCCTGATCACATTTTGTCCGTCGTCCGTCCGTCCGTCTGTCTGTCCGTCTGTAAACTTTTAACATTTTCGACTTATTCTCAAGAACCACTTGGCAAATTTTGACCAAACTTGGTACAAAGCATCCTTGGGTGAAGGGAAATTTAAATTGTTAAAATAAAGGGCCAAGTCCCCTCACAAGGGGAGATAATCAAGAAAAGACAAAAATAGGGTGGGGTCATTCAAAAATCTTCTTCTCAAGAAGCACGGGGCCAGAAAAGCTGAAACTTATGTGGAAGCATCCTTGGGTAGTGTAGATTCTAAATTGTTCAAATCATGACCCCCGGGGAAAAGCGGGGCCACAATGGGGAATTAAAGTTTTACATTAGAAATATATAGGAAAAATCTTTGAAAATCTTCTTCTGAAGAACCACTGGGCCAGAAAAGCTGAAACTTATGTGGAAGCATTCTGGGGTAGTGTAGATTCTAAATTGTTCAAATCATGACCCCCAGGGCAAGGGTGGGGCTACAATGGGGAATCAAATTTTTACATAGAAATATATAGGAAAAATCTTTGAAAATCTTCTTCTCAAGAACCACTGGGCCAGAAAAGCTAAAACTTATGTGGAAGCATCTTGGGGGTAGTATTAATTCTAAATTGTTCAAATCATGACCTCCTGGGGAAGGGCGGGGCCACAATGGGGAATCAAAGTTTTACATAGAAATATATAGGAAAAATCTTTGAAAATCTTCATCTCAAGAACCACTGGGCCAGAAAAGCTGAAAGTTATGTGCACATAGAAGGATCCTTGGGTAATGTAGATTTCAAAATGTCTAAATTATGATCAATGGGGTAGGGTGGGGTTGCATTATGTATTACAAGGAGGAAATCTGGTAAAGAACAGAATTATCAAAGCTTCTCAGGTGAGCGATGTGGCCCATGGGCCACTTGTCTAAATTGTTTCTTTAAAACTCTTTTTGATAAGATACATATCTGGTTTTACGAAGAAAGGGTGGGAGAATGTTATCTCAAGCATAAATCTAAATAAATTTGCATCCTGGGGAATTGAAAACATCACTCAACTGATGAAAAAATTAAGAAATGAATTCTAGATTGATAAGATCAATTTCATTGTATTGATTCTGATGTTGCTGTTGACTCCTAACTGTTTTTAACCCTAGTATCCATCTTAGAGAGGAAACCGTTTATAGCAGAACACATTTTTGACAATAATATTGGATATATTAATGTTATTATTAAAGTAGATGGTACTTTTATAGTTATAAATGCTATTCCTATTCTTATCCAGATACATGTGCAAAGATTGATTTTTTAAAAGAATATTCTAATTAATTTATTAAAGCCTGGATAAAGAGGAGTGCAAAAATGCAAAATGCAAAAAATTAAAGAATTTCAATGAAATCCTCAATCAAAATTCCTGGTTATAAGAAATGGATTTAATTATTTGAATTGGATAACAAGGAATGCAAATTAGTTCATAAATTACCATCCCAAGTAACAAAAACTGAGGTTTAAGTAAAGATTTAACTAATTCTTTTTTATTCAAATTCAGAAAAGGTAGTTTTTAAGCAGTGTAATTTTTGTCAACGAGAAAAAGAAACTATAACAATATTACAGTATATGTAAAATATACGTTTAAGGTTAGCTACTGATTAAAGTCTTACACTTTTTTGTTAAGTATATTTTTTCTTTCTAAACACATAGCTTAATTATAAATCAAATCAAAATACGGGGGTCAGTATGCTCCTTTTGGCGCTAAAGTACATTCAATATGACCTTTTTGCACTGATACCTGTGTCTTTATCACAAATTAAATCTTGAACGTTTTCCCTGCAATATTTTCATCCAAATAAAGCATGGAACAAAATAAACCATAAGTCTATTTTAAAAAAGACACTTTAAAATTGTGGCTAAGAAAAATTTAAATTTTCTTCGCATTATCAATTATTTGACCTTTCTGCACTAATTTTTATGGCATTGAAAATTTAATAAGCAAGAAAATTATTTTAAAGTCTTAAATTTTTGCAGATTTTAAGCAGATAGACAAAGTTTTATTAAATATTCAGAAAAGAACATCAAAAGTGGGGGTATATGCTGTTAATTTTTAGATATTACGAAAAATGTGTCAAATTTATGTTAAATTGGCTCCATTTTTTCCTCGATTTCTCAGAATATATTTACTATATTTGTCATAATTCGTCGAGAGAATTCATATGCAATAATTTAGTAGATATTTGAGAACAAGCATAACACATTTCACTGCAAAAAACAGCTTGTGTGCAAGGAGCATTGGAAAACAGGAATCTAAAATTAACAGTACCGTATATAATTTCATCTCAGTTCAAAAGAGAAACACTGATAATTTTCTTCTAAAAAAAACCTTCCGACACACACAAAATATAGTTTCTGACTTAATTCTATGTGAATGGAAATTTAATTGCTATTTTTGCAATGGATATTGTTTAATTTGCATTGTAGAATGTAAATTCAATATTAAAACTTAAAACTGCTGCAGAATTTTAGAACTTAAGGTCCAGACCAAAATTGACTCAAAAAGCACAGGAAAAGCAAAAGCTTTATATATGTGTATAGCTAAATACAGAACCTTTTTATTGTCATGTACGTTAATATTAGCAGCCTTGGTAACCTTAGAGTATTACTTTGTATAGCACCTAAGGGACTCTGATCAGACACTGCCATCATCTTGTGTATAAACCATAACATGTCATGTCATGTCGTGTGCTTACTATACTTAAATAAACAGTTACACTCATTTTAAAGCTTGCTGGATAATTATGATCATTGAGTTTTAGACGAGTAAATCCTTACAGTAGAACAGATCTTTGCTACCAGCGCTTTGGAAGACCCAAAAAAACTGTTCGGTCAAATGAACATTAATTCTCAGCAGAAACCTGTAAAATTCCAAATTGACTTTGGAGCTACCTGTAATTTTATTGTCGAAAAATGTGAAGATACAGAAGAGGCATCACGCATTGAAAAGTTTACAATGGACAGCATATGAATCCAAAAATGGGGAATCATTCAAGAACTTTGTTGTTGTGAACAAAGGTTTCCACCCTAATTTGGTCTCAAGCACAAGTCAGCGAATGAACCTTATTTCAGGACAACATGACGATATCATCGCTATCGAGAACCCAAATACAAACAGTCACCTTGATATGGACACAATTACAAAGAAATTTGGAGACATCTTTACAGGAAATGGACACTTTAAGGGACATGTGCATCTAGAAATAGACGAGACTGCCTCACTAGTCAAACTTCCTTTACGCCGTGTCCCAGTTGCAATCAAGCCACTTTTGCAACAAGATCTAAAATCTTAAAATACCTAAAAATCTTTCAAACTGTCAACAAGCCTACAGACTGTGTGTCTAACCTACTATTATTCAAGACAAATTATGCATCTGCATCGAAAACCTTTGAATAAGGCTCTCAATAGAAGTCATTATCTTCTTACTGTGATCGAAAAAAATCTTACCTGATCTAGTTAAGGCTCGCACTTATACACTGTGTGCGATGTAAAAAAAGGCTTCTGACATTTGGAGCTCGGCGAGCAGTTTAGCTACCTTAAGATCTTTGAAATTCCACTCTGACCCGCCTATCTTTCGGCATTTAACTGGAGTCGAGGCTGTTGCTGATGATATCTATGGAGAGTGAGACAGTTATTCTGAAGTCATATGCGATCACGACCAGAAACTTTTCTGCTTTTTGAACCGTTGCCGCGAGCAAAGAATCAAGTTGAAGAAAGACAAATTCAAGTTTTAAGTTGCGATTAAAGGGAATGCCAAATACTGGACATATTCTAACCCCCGATGGACTCAAGCCTGACCCTCATAAAGTACAAGCTATCATTGAATTTGGAACCCCGAAATATGTTGCTGGTGTGCAGAGGTTCCTAGGACTTGTGAACTATCTGTCCAAATTCATGGACAAATTGAGTGATATGTGTATATATAAGTACCCTTGTAGTTTGGCAATGGACACATAAATATGACGAAAGCAATATCGCAAAACCAGTTCTACTATAATTCGACTCGAAAGAAGAAACCATAGAGTGACGCATCAAGCACAGGACTTACAGCAGGGAAACCAATCGCTAATGCCAGCAGCTAGAGCATTGACGCCTACAGAACAACAAGCTCAGATTGAGAAAGAGCGTTTGGCTGTCGGTTTCGGAATGGAACGATTCAACCGATAAACATACGGCCTCAAGGTACTTGTGGAAAGCGACGATAAACCCCTTGAAATTATTCCCAAGAAACCACATGCTTTAGCTCTAAAGGGTCTATAATGTATGCCTTTACGACAATAGAAATACGTCATTGAGATCATATACAAGCCTGCAGGCAAAGATATGTATCTTGTACACGTGCAAGTACTGTCCATGGCACGTCCCCCAAAACAGCCTACAGAACTCTGCACAGAGGAAGTATTCAAAGTATTTGAAGATATCAACATGGTGAAATACTTACCTTTTTCACAAGTAAGGGTGTTGTAGATACAGCAGATAAGTAACAAAACGCGTGAATTACTTAATCAGATTATTCTTTCTAGAAGGATGACCAAAGAACAAGCATAAAGAAGGTGCACCAGAGGAAGTGCGGCCAAATTTTTATGAGCGAGATGAATTGTCCGTCCAAGATGGTATTGTGTACCTTGATACCCGTTGTGTCAAATCGAAAGCATAACTTGCAGAAGTCATTGAAAACAAAGAATACCTTCACAGAGCTAGAGATTGTGTATACTGGCCGTCCATAAACTCTGCGATCAAAGAACTTGCTTCAAAGTGTGAAACTTGCAGAGCCATCTCATCAAAAAGAAACTCTCAAGTCGCACGAGTTTCCAAACCGCCCTTGGTCTGTTGAAGGAGTAGTCGTCTTCCAATCAACAGTAAGTGATGACCAATGCCTCCTTTAATATCATAGATTACTACAGCAATTTCTTCGAAATTGACAGACTGGAGTCTACAACCTCAGCTACCGTGATCATTAAGTTAAAACAGCATTTTGCTAGACAAGGAATTCCTTACACAGATATATAGGATAATGGAACCCAACTCAGCTCCAAGCAGTTTGAAAACTTCACAGTCAAATGGGATTTCGACTGAAAAACATCTAGTCCTGCATGCCCAGTCGAATGGAAAATCGGAAAGTGACCAAAAATCCGCAAAGCAGATTATGAGAAAAGCAAAGCACATTTAACAATATTCATGGCTTGCGGTACTTGCATTTGACTTCAGTAATACATAAACACAAGAAATCTAAGCAAGCCCAATCCAGCGACTAATGAACTGCCGAACAAAAAAATTAATTCACAGAAAGAAACATTGCTATAAACATGTTGAAAAAAAGTAACATCAAGAAAATGAAGAAGGAAAAGGAGAGAAAAGCTCGCTATTACAACCTAACAGCAAATGACCTGCAAGAGTTACAACCTGGTGACACAGTGCGCTTGAAGTAATCACAATTGTAGTGAAAGAAAGAAACAATCATCGGCAAAGAGGGAATAAGATCGTACAACATACAAACTCAAGACGGTGCCTAAAGGAGAAACCGATCTCACCTGAAGGCCACTTGTGAAAAGACACCATATTCATTCCTGACTACACAACTCCGAACGAACAGTCAGATGATAATTCACGACAGACTGTGACGTGTAGGAACTTCCCTAGGCCAATATCAGAGACGCTAAGGTGGCAGAGGATAGTTTTTTGCAATCAAAACGTTTGACTGACGGTTTACTTCATATTGAGCTGCTTTTAAAATGTGCATTGAGAAATGTTAAATTCCCTCTACATGTAATAATAGTATGATGTAGTCCCTTGAGGAATTTGAAGCTTTTAGGAATAAAACATGTACAACTTACACAATGAGCCCTAAAGATGGCACAGGGACAATCTCATAATTTCATGTAAATCAATCCTATTTTCACTATTTCTCCGCAGCCGCAGCCGCAACTGCTTCCAGGCCCGTGCTCATGACATAAGCTACCACACAAATTGCAGAATAACATTTGTACATACCAATGAACAGCAAGAGATAATGGCTCAACCATCTCGTTTTCAAGCTACAATTCATCCTATGAACCCACCCCGCTTTTCTGGTGAAATACCGGTGGAGTGAGTTTTGAGCTTAGTTTCGTATTTCTAGTCCATATCCCAGATACAGTAGTAGTGACAATAAAGTGTCATATTTCATTAAATTCATAAGGCCACCAGTTCCCACCAAATGCACCCATAAAATATTCTAGCTATACAATTAACTATAATATACATTCAAACCTCAGGTTTCTCTATTTTTTCTATTTTTTGACCGGTACTTAATTCGAAACTATCCTATGCCACCTAAAAGTGATCGATCTCTACCTGACAAACCGATAGTCGTTCCGAGCCGAGGTGTACCACTGAAGCTCGAAGAACTGATAATCTTTCTTTCTGAACACATTGTGAAGCCGCCATAACATTTTGAAAACTATAAGCTGGCTGTATTTTATCTGTAATGAACTGTTTCAGTATTGATTTCTGAGACTAGGCAGCTTAAAATATTGCTATATTTGAAATTGCATAATAGGTTATCTCATTCTTGTTTGAATTTGGTATTCAGGTTCCTAAAAGGATTTATGTTTCTATTAAAAAAAAGGAGGTGTAACAATATATTACAGTGTATGTCAATCTAATGCATGTGTATAGCTAAATATAATAACATGTACATCAAAGGCCTCTGTAAAATTAGAGTATTATTTAATATACACTGTAGCACCTAAGGGACTCTGATCAGCCACTGCTGCCATCTTGTGGATAAACCATTACATGCGTTTTTTGCTCACCATACTTGAATAAACAGTTACACTCTTTTTGAAGCCTTACCATGATATTGATACAGAGACAATGGAACATACGAGGGTTGTACGTAAAGTTTGTGGACAAGCTGAATTTTAAATAAAAATAGTGTCTTTGATATTTATTATTAGCAAACTTATAAATCTTTACTAAATATGAATTACAAAATGTAAAATTTTATTCATGGTGACCCGGAGCAAGGTAAAGTTTCAATTAAAAAAATATTTATTTATTTGTATTTTGTAAAATTTCGCGGATATTTGGATGGATTTTACATTATGAGATTAACAAAAGTTTAAATGTCAATCCTGCAAAATTTGAACATTCAAAGTTTGAAAATGGCTGAGAAATGGAGGTTAGAATGAATTAAGACAAAATCGCCATTGTTCGAAAAAGGAACGTTTTCAGAGTGGAACAGAGAGCATTGATAATATTTTGTGTAGACATCGGAAAAACATCAACACAGACCTATACATTCTTAAACCTGCGGGAAACATAGAAAGTAAGCCTTTCTTTAATTTTTATATAAAAATTGGCGTAAATTTTTTTTTGGACGGAAATGACAGTTTACAGGGTGTCATGCGAGAAGGTAGACCATCATTCCGAAATAACAATGCTGTAAAAGACGAATTCGTAACTGCCGTATTTCTGTACATAAAGTCGTTTTTAAGCGGGTAGAGGTTTGAAGATTTGCATGATATGAGCTAGGAAAAGTATAATATTATCTAAATATTATTATACGTATGAAACGTATGAAACCAGAACAATTTATGCACACATTTGATTACAGGTTAAAGCGACGTAGGAAATGTGTTGGGTTATACTGTGACTACGTTGAGGTTACATCTATTTAGCTTTTGACGTCGAGTAACGTCAAGGATTTCCGTTTAAGTGATCCGCTTTGCCTTTCTTGTATATGATGTAAATATTACTATTTGTGCTTTGATTGTGTTTAAAACTTGCGTGTTAATAACATGAAAAATGAATTGATTGAAAATAATAGTTTCCTTTATTTTATCAATGTTTTTTTTCAGTAATTATCAATCTAGTTCACGAACTTTTGCGGACAACCCTCATTTGTTATGGGAATGTGATCTTGTACTATCACTCCCTTGAAAGTTTAAATATTATTTCCAGTAGAGAAACCTCCAGTTGGCAATTACAAAATTTTTGTTAAGGTATTGGAGGGAGAAATAATTAAATATTTCTTATATTTCGTGGTTAATGTATTATATTTTGTACATCTAGATATACTGAAAAACCTCTAAATGTGCAGTCTGCAATATTACTGTCATTTTTACCAAACACAAAAATTCATATCATGTTAATCCCTCTCACTCTGCGTAAGTCTATACAATATGCATAGTTCTGTAAAAGAAGATAAAATGCATATTTTGTTTAAATTGAGTTGTGTAAAAAAAATAAACTTAAGAAATAAAGACTCAACCTGTGCACTCATCTGTTAAATGTATGTATGATCCAGCATCCCAAGCAAGTCTGGTGCAGTGAGCATCCCTTGATGTATCATCAATACACATTTGGTCAATATAGGGTTAATAATTACTTGGAAATAAGATCTGCACCAAAAAAACTATCCTGTTCACTTATCTGCGGAAAAGTTGAGTCATATCCAGCATCCATAGTAAGCCTCAAAGTATGCATTTTTAGATATATCATTCATGCAAGTTTGGTCAATATAGTGCTTATAGTTACTTGGAAATGAGACAAAAACCATCAAAATCTATAAGCTGTAAAAGAACGTTAATATCTTACCCCTGGATTTTTTTAAAAATTTTGTAAGAATCATCATAGTTCATCATAACACTGCACTTTGTTTATCTGAGTTTGTTTTATTCTGAGGAGAAAAGAAGATTTTCATAGAATTAATGCTTCCCTGGGCCACGAAATTTTCAGTTTTTGAAGAGGCCCTTTGCTCATCATAACTATGTTCTAGGATTACTCATCATTACTACGTTCTAGGTTAGTTTTTTTAATATCGAAGAGAAGTGAAGAAGAAATGCCCTTTCGCTATGTGATCCGAAAAGCCTCGCGCTAGCACCATATCTAGAACCCCTTACCCTAGGGACATCAATTTTATAACCTTGGTAGAGAGCTCAATTTTTATTACAATCATGACAACTGTTTGATTGATGTTCAGGACTGAAGAAGAACATTGCACTAATTTTGATGGTTTTAGCCCGATCTATCAGGACCTCGTGGGCAGGGACCATGAAATTCTGATTTTTTTTCCTCTTTACAAATAGATGCCAAATATAAAAAATAATTGAAAAAAGTTTAGTGATTTCACATAAAAAGTTGAAAATATTCGAATGTGAACGCACGACGACTAACAAAAACGAATAGCAATAGGTCACGTAAGTAATTCAAGTGACCTAAAATAGTATGCATGTAACACCATATCAGAGAAAAACTGTCACTTTCAAATTGTGCTCGAATGTACGAGGATCCTTACAGTTAATTCCTTCCTCTTACCTGACCATCATCATCCGACACTCGGTAAACCACAGGTGTGTAAGTACGAGGGGAACCGTCCACCGTTAATTTTAAGGAGAGTTTGTCAACCTCCGAAATTCTTGTGTCGTCTGTTAACCTATGGGACCTTCCTGATCTTGGCAGGAGAATAAAGAACTTCTCAAGAAACCTGCCAGGGTTTTCTCTGTACACATCAGATTCTCTAATTTTTGTCGGAATTTCTGAAAATAGTAAATTTATGCACAACTTGATTGAAGAATCAAGTATCTCTTATCATAAAGTTTCAAATTTTCAAAATTCCTGTTTACAAATTAAACTTTTGAAAAATTTGGAACGAAAAAAATTGAATAATGATAATAATCGATTTCAGAGTTTCTACTAGGAACTTTACCAGGAAGGATGAGTTTTAGATATCCAGTGAAGTGACTCCATGCCAGTCCTGTCGCAAAGTTTCCTGCCGGGATTACTTTTTTCAATCTCACATCATCAGCTGATAAGTAAATGTACACTCGAATTATTAACATGAAGTATTTTTAACGATGGTTAGATGCTTTGACTGGTATGTACTCTTTGCCTGATGAAAGTGTAACAAAACGAAACACGACACCAATTTTAAAGTCGATTTTCTTTAAAGAAAATTGAGATTTGTTTTAAATTACTTAAAACATTGTTTAAAAAATTCTTTCACCAAATTCATTGAAAATTATAAAGAAAGAAAGATTGTTAGATTGTAATTCAATTTAACTATATATTTTATTAACATATATGCATAACCTTTTATGTGTTGGACCACAGTCTCTAGGCATATCTCTTGGCGGTTATAGTCCAGCTCCACAATGGTGGCATTCTGTAACATGGGGATTCTGGAGATGTTTTTCCGTTCGAATCCACGAAGCGTCAGAATAGTGAGACACAGCTGATCGGTTTTCATGCACTTCTCCAATGCTAAAAACGTCTCCAGAGAAAACCTGGCATTGTTACTATTTTGAGATAAAATAAGCAGCACTTTCCTGGCATTTTCGATGGCTTTACTTGTGGAGGGCATAACATTACCTCCTGGATATTCAATCTGCGGCAGAGCATACGTCATCTCATGTGAATCGAAATACTGGAGAACAGATTTAAACACTTCGTATTCATCATCTTGCTCATACACAACAAGTGCATCGCTTTTCCTGATTCTCTTTAGCCACGAGTCAATTTGATCTTTATCGCCTGAGTCTCTTTCCTTCGAGTATGCCATTTTATATATCTTATGATTTTGCACTAGGCGTTCTGCTAATAAAGAAAATTAAATCATTTACCTGTGTGTGTCGCAAAGGGGGAATTATTTTCAATAAGATTAAAAAAACACATCAGTTACAAAAGGTGACATAATTATATTATGTATGGTTGGTTCGGTATTTGTATGGATCCGAGGTGAAATTTTTCTACCGAAAGCCAGGGCATATAAGCTAAATTGATTCAAATGGCATCTTCTATTACATACACGTACAACAATTTTCTTTCTTTTGATTATGCGTGCAATATTGCAATATTTTTTTTCTGTTTAATGCTAATATAATAAAAATAAAATAATCATTGAGATATTCTTATAAAATTGAAATATGATTAACCACAATTTTCATATAGTAATCTTCATTCTTAACCACAATCTTCATATAGTAATAACACCCTACAATCTTCTTATAGTAATAACACCCTACAATCTTCATATAGTAATAACACCTTACAGGGATAGTACCTTCATACCAACTAGAAATATAAAATGATCTCAACACTTAGTGGTTCAGCACATAAATGTAGCTTTACAATCACTATAAAAGTAAAGTAATAAGAGTACAATCAAATAATTTTATTTTCTTATAAAATACAACCTTAAGATGTGTTTCTAAAACATTCATTCCCCTGTATGGTAGCTATAATGGTTCTCAGATGCAAGTCACAAAGGTCTAGGTCAAAACTGGGTATCCAAAGGAAGGTATGGTAATATAAAATGTAGAAAACCTGTAAAATATGAAAGCCCTATTGCTAACTGTTTAAAGGTTATGGCTTAGGAGAATTTTTTTTTAAAAAGTGGGTCAAACAGTAAAGTAAAGGTCAAAATTATTATGAAATAATTTGTTACAATTAGTACACATGAAGTATGCAAGCCCGATCTCCAACTGTTCAAAAGTTATGGCCAGAGTTAAAGTGTGGTTATGATTTGTAAAATTGGGTTTAACTCGAAGGTCAAATTTGGCAATGTCGAAAGAGAGGTCTTGTCACAAGAAATAAACATATGGAATATGAATGCCATATACCCACCCACTCAAAAGTTTTGGGCAAAGTTAAAGTTTTTGCAGACAAACAGATAAACAGACAGACCGACAGACGGACAGGACAAAAAGTATATACCCCTCGTATCTTCGATTACGGGCATAATAAAACCAAAAGACAACTTCAACAAATATTAGTAATTAGGAGTAATTTTTTTCCAAAACATGAGATTTTAATCAATATATACATGTAAATATATAAAAAACAAGATGTATTTTGGAAACACTGATGCCACTCCCCTTATAGTCAAAGTTAAACCTCTTTTTTTAAAAAGTGGGTCAAACTATAAGGTCAAGGTAAAAATTTAATGCTTCTAACCCACTGACAGGTCTTGTCACAATAAATACACTTGTGAAGTATGAAAGCCCTAGCTTCCACTGTTTAAGAGTTATGGCCAAGGTTAAAGTGTTGTATTTTTGTAAAACTATATCAAACTCCAAGGTCAAGAGGTCAAATTTGATTAGACTTAAATAAAGGTCGTGTCAGAAGGAATACACTTGTGAAAAAATGAAAGCCATAGCTCTATCCATTCAAATGTTTTGGGCAAGATTAAAGTTTTATGGACAAACACACAGCTAGACAGACAGACTGACAGAGAGACAGATAGACATACATACTCGTACAGGTATCCATGCAATGATATCAAAATGTAAATAAAACAATCTCTCCGTGAATTGTGTAAAAGATAGGTATTCTCTTGTTGGTGCATATTTAATCAAGATGCATTTGTGAAACACTGAATGGGTCCAACTCTAAGGTCAAGAGGTAAGAATTTACATCTTAAAAGGTCTTGTAACATGTACAATAAATACCCATGTGAGGTATAAAATTCTTAGCACCAACTGTTCAAAAGTGATGGCAGCAAAATTAAAATTTCATATCTTTTGTAAACAGTGGGTCAAACTCCAAGGTCAATTTAGTGTAACTGGAAGAAAGGACTTGTCACAAGAAAAACACCTATGAAAGATAGAAGCCATATACCATCCATTCAAAAGTTATTGGGCAAGGTTAATGTTTTTTGCCGGAAAAACAGTTAATCAGACGCATGGATCCGACAAACAGGGTAAAAACTATTTTCCCCCGAATCTTCGATTTAGGGGACATAAAAAATGTTCGCTCATAAAGAGGGTGTTGCAGAAACTCGCGATTATTCCCTACATATCGAGAAGGACATTTAAATACCCTCGTTATGTCTAAATATAGATACAGCTACGTAGAGGACTATGTTTACGGTTGGTATTTCCTGCTTGATATAGCAAAACACTTTCGTATTCTGCACGAAAAAGAATGGAACAACAAGAAACACGATGGCTAAAGGTGTATTTTGAAAGAAATACTATAGACATCGTGCGAAAATATTTTTCATGAAATAAAACTGCTTCCCATAATCACGTTGGTGCTACATCCAAGACATTTCATTTGTTTCAAATCAAATCTCAGTTACTATAACTAAGAGACCAGAATTATTCAAAATTGCAATAACTACAGTATATAAAAATAAATTATTTAAAGAACACAATAACTTTATTTTCCAAAACAAAACCAAATAAAGCATTAGTTTAAAGTCACGGCATATCAAGGAAAACAATTTAATCCTGCATTTCTAAGTAATAGTTATTGTATATTTATTATGGTGTATCCTGAGTTATTTGGACGAAGGGCGGTGACAAGTGCGAAGCACGAGTCTCCGTCCTTCGTCCAAATAAATCAGGATACACCATAATAAATATTCAATAACTTTCTTGTATCATGGCCAATCAAACGTCATGTCAAAGATTTTCAGCATGATTTTTAATTACACCAATAGAAAATGTAGTTTTTGTCAGGTGACGGCATGGATAATCTCTCCTTTCTGTCAGTATTTTTAATACACATTTTACGTGCGTGTGTTCATGAGAAAGGACGTCGGATTGCAACATCCCAGCCCCCCCCCCCCCCCCCCCCCCCCCCCCTCTCCCTGGATTTTAGAGTGTGGTGCAAAGGATTTTTTCCTTTTCAACTGTTTTTGGAGGCCCCCTTTCTTTTAAATGTAGCTACGGAAAAGTGGCCGGTGTGATTCTGTGCATGAGTGCTGGGGGCACCGACCTGGAGCCTCCCCCTTTCAAATATTGCTGGATTCGCCCCTGGATTGTTAATGAAATTCACAAGAAAACCTTTGGATATCAAAGAAGAAAAATTCGAAGTTGAAGAAGGTAAATTCAAGTGTTATTCGAAAATAAAGAAAAAAGATACCCGTTGATCATTTGACATATATTCGAGAGCTGTCGTATTCACGAAAACGATGTGTCAGGGTCAATTACTCTTCATCTGTGGATGCAGTACAGCGTAAGCCCTATATAGGTGGGATATTTAATATATTTCTGTGTGGAATTCATGTCAAGAATTTGATTTCGCGTTGCTGTGGATTGAATATTTGAAGAGCTCCGTAAAATCATTTCGTAGTTTGGGATATATACGTACTGTATTTTATGTGAAAGACTTTTATTTCGTTTGCAGAATTTTTGCATTTGTATATTACAAAGCCCATTCATTCTGTAATTTAGATTCAATATACATGTAAATTTAAAATGATGAAATCGCCTTGGTGTTCAATAATTTATTTACACGGCACAGTTTTTGCTGGCTCCGCCCATATACACGGCACAGTTTTTTTTCTGGATACGCCCATCGGTGTATCTCCAGTTATTGTACACTTTACTTAAAAGGAAAAACACCGCAGCCATGATACAATATATAGTTATTACTCAATTAACTTCTTGACATTCTCTCTCTCCCTCCTCTCTCTCTCTCTTACATAATGAATATAACTTTATTGCACTACCATTACATATGGAAAAAAAAATAAGAAAAAAATATGCAAAAATGATCCATTCAAGGATTCGAACCTATTCTCTGGTAAAAGTACTAATTGGAAGCCCACCAGCATAACCACTAGACCATTTCGGACACGATAGATGTCCAATGTTATTTGATGTACACATTTTGCATTTCGTTTGGAGAATAATTTTTAGTCAATTTTTTGCGTTTTTCAAAAATGTGCCTCTTTGAAACAAAAATCGGAAATGGCAGTTTTGAAGAAAATTCCTGCCTCTTTGTGTATATATCAAAATTATTCTGTTTCAAGGAGGCAGTTTTTCAGAACAATGGGGATACCCTATTTAAAAAACGAAAAATCTGATATATTTTGCCGTGAGACTAATTTTCACATCATTTAATGGCAAATTGGAAGTCAATACGAAGCTTCCAAATATTGTTTCTCGTTGTGCTTTATATATTGTTGCATTTGAAAAAAATTAATATGAGTTTCTGCAACATAAAAATTTTCTTTTAATCTGCTACACATTTAGGGAAAAAAACAAAAGAACTGCAACACCCTCTTTCGAGAACCTTTATCTCCTTGGCACATTTATTAGACTTTATGATTGAAAGCTTGGGTCCATTCATTAACAACTTTCTATCATGTATTCTATACAAGCACAGTCGCGTGATTAATTTTGACAATATTTAAGCTTCGTTAACAAAATCATCATTACAAATATGATGAAAGAATATCAAACCAAAATATTATAGAGGCATGTTATGTGGAAATAGCAAACTACGAATTTCGGGACGTCTCAATTTGATTGACACTTTTTGATACAAACTTTATCCTTCATACAAGAAGATGAAACATGAAATGTCTTTGTGAAAATTAATCCAAAAGTGGAAGTCAAAAATATTTAATTCATATCAATGAAAGGATTAAACAGCAAGCTTTTGCCTTTTATCGCACTCTCCACAACTCAAAATTATACAATTACAGATAAGGTATATTTAATTTGGATAAAAATATTAAGAGCAGATTATCAATTGGTTCATATATATTAAGAATGAAAAATATTAAAACAATAATCCAGAATATTCAGAGAAGTGTGAGAAAGCAAACCATCTCACCAATATCTGTCCCTTCTTAGTGATGTGTGCAGAGTAAACACATTGAATACATCGGGAAAACGCGAAGACGGTGTGTCTTGTTTACAATCACTGATTATGATGATTGTAGTTGTCATTGTATTATAGAATATTATTTAAAATCCAACCTGTTGGATTTCAGTCATCTTTTCAAATAAAAGATTCACATAATAAATGCAAATCTTCAAATGGTCCGTAATATTTTAAAGTATTTTCCCAAGCAAAATAAAAAACTTCAAAGTAAAAAAAGGTTCATGTATATGATAATATACTCTTCAAAAAAAGAAACGCATAGTAGGAACAATGCCCTGAAAAATGTATGATAGTTTTGTCATACCTTTTATTTTTGTATGGATACGATGTATTCCAGTGAAATGCATGATTTTTTAATGCAATTGTTAACTTTACTGCTATTCTACAAGTCTCACAGACAAAAAGACCTGATTTTGCAAAATTTCCCCCAAAATTTTTATCTCAATTTTCATTTGTTGAATTCCGATGCAATTCCTTCAGGTACAAAGGGGCTATCAAAAGCGGGGGTTCTCGATATTTTGAACCTGGTTTGATCTGAAATATAAAGCTTCCTAAAAATGCTGCATCTGAATATTGCATAGCACAAAAAGGAAAAAGGGCGACTGGAAGCTGGGGTACCGCAATCTACAATTGCAAGAGGTTTTAATGTTACACACAGACCATATCTAACCTATAAAACATAAACCATTAATATCGAACACCCAATGTTCGCAAAAAATATGGCAGACTACGTGTGACATCAGCAGCACAGCATCACTTCCGAGGATTACGTAAATTGCATGAATGTAATGCAAGGACGTCATCTAAAACATAAGCTATCCCTGAACTGCACAGATCATCTAACAAGACCGTTTTCAGTTGACTAAGAATGATTGCAAGAGGAATTTACATGCCATTGTTCCGACCCCATAACACCCAAAATATCGACTTCAAAGATCTCAGATCAACAGAGTATGACCACAGCATCACTGCTGAACATTTTGGTTAACCAACTAGTCCAAAATGTTTATCTGAAAGCATCTTATAAGTTTAAGAGTGCTAATGCTTTGAAATGAATGTTAAACAGATAACTGCCTCCAGGACGTTAAAAAAGTTGGTGGTGGTGGTGTAATGATATGGAAAAAGGTATTATAAGAAAGTAAGATTGATTTTTTTCGAATTCAATGAACTTTGATGGAAAAAGGTACTCTAACCATGTTTTACCTACACATTCACATTCAATTTTGCAGCATCCTAATGCCGTATTGCAATCGCACAATGCACAGCCACATATGGCTTGTTTGAAACATCTATTCTTGCAAAGAAACAACAACCTGTTTCAGTCAAAATCATCTAAATCGCTAGGTTTAATCCAAATTAAGCAGCATTGGACAAAATGGATTGACATGATTTGCCAAAGACAATCGCATCCCCAGACTCTGCAACCGCTGACCAAAGTTCTACATTTGGAGTGGGAGAGTAATCCTATACAGTTTTTATTACACACATTTGCTTCCATTAGATGCCGTTTGTGGCTATCACTTGTGTCTGCGGGGGGCATACCAGATATTGATCTTTAATGGTATTAAACTGACTACAATTTTAAAATTGTTGAGTAATTATGACATTTAAAATTAGTATTCCTTTTGCTTACCACATTTCTGTTTTATCAATGCATAATTTTACTGAATAATCTTTATGTTCAATGTGTCACTAAAATTCTACTATGCGTTTCTTTTTTTGAAGAGTATATTTATTGAAAACTGTATACTTGCCTTATTGCTCTTATCATTTTTATACTTCAATTCTCATTGATGGATCGTGAAACATTTAACAAAAGAAAAGGAAATGAACATCAAAATACGTGCAATAGAGGGTAGAACTACTTTATTATCAAATTATGGGATTAAAAGTCAAATGCAACAATTATCTAATTTTCTTATAAATGTAAGATTGAATGCAGATACAAAAAAGGGCGTTGATATTCACCTACTGATATGGACTTTTATTCTGATAAGAAATCAGAAGAGCAGTAAAAATAATTGTGTTTGTAGCTGTAGTCTATTTAAAATATAATATACCTTTTCTTATGAACTTTTGCAATGTATGATTTACATTAGGCATTATTTGTGTTGATTACACCAGTTAATGCATATCTGCAAGGGGGTTTGGACCATTATCGTCTCTCGTCTTACTTTCGTTATGATAAGTAAATACTATAATATCACAGTTTTTATGAAAGAAAACAAAATAATGAACATACGTTCAAGCCTACCTTAAATGCTTATTAGAATGAAGTTGTTGGAACATACATTTAGCGACGAAATATTCGATAAAAACTTCTGAATACCAGGTGTTGAAAGTGTATTTTCCTGGGTGTTTTCGGTTTGCCAATGTTAAATATTTCTTGTTACATTATTCTTTTCTAAATAAATGACTGAACACAGTCAATGTCATATCTTGCCTTTTGATTTAAATCACATGACAAATGCAATATAAGAGGCCCGATTGGAAAATAGCCATGAAATGAAGATGTTATCAGTTATGTCGCCCCGACTGAGACAGTGAGGTAACTGCTTATCTTTCATATTTTGAAAACAATTTGCAATACATCTGTATAAACTGTCACAAAATAATAAAGTATTGCTACATACCATAGATAATAGCAAAATATAAAATAGATTTTAAAAATTATATTATGCTATTTATCCTCCCTGAATTGTTATTACGGAGAGAAAAAAACATTGTGTTACATGAACGCAACATAACAGTATGTTTGTAAATTATAAACTTGTGTGCCCAGCTTCACACTTGCTAGCTGTACGTGCCCGACATCAATTGTTTTTGTTATGTATGCCTGCATGTTCAAGTGATCAATATGTGTATTTGTAAATATGCAGACGTGCATGTCTGGCTTCTGCTTAACTTTACAATATGAAAAACAATCAACATTTCCTAAGGATGCTTTTGAATTAATATGACACATAACGGGTTTCTTGTTAACAAGTTTAAGATGTAAATAATTATTAAAAAGCCTTAATTTATATTCCTTTGTTGCGATCAACTCTAATGGCTCCTCTTTCTCCCAATTGTCTCAATGCGAACAAGTTTAAATTTATATTACCTTTTGATGCTTTTATGTTGATGATCAATCATAGCTTTGTTGTTTTTGTGAAGAATTTTAATTATTTTTCCATGTATTTCTACGTAAAACCTTTTTCACTCATTGCGGCTCCGCTCTTCCCCCGGGGAATCATTATTTCAACAAACTTGGATGCTTTCATATAACTATGACAATCATGGTTTGTTGTTCTTGAGAAAAAGAACTTTTAGGATTTTATCTATTTAATTCTACTTTGATCAGCCATTATGTCCCCACCCTTGACATGATTTGAACAAAATTGAATCTACGCCACCAGAGGAATTCCTAGTATCTACAGTTTTAAAATTAGAGCTTAAGTAAAATATTGGATTTTTTGAGTAAAAATGGGTCAAACTCAAACGTCAATGGTCAAGGTTCTTGAGATCGAATAAAAGGTCTTGTCACAAAGATTAAATATGTGAAGTATGAATGCCCTAGTCCTATCCCTTCAAAATGATGGGCAAGGTTGTGTTTTAAAAGTAGGTCAAACTCCAAGGTCAAGGTTAAAGGGTCAAAGATCTTGGTATCCAATGAAGCGTCTTCTCACAAGAATTACATACTTATGTGAAGTATGAAAATCCTAGCCCTCATCGTTCAAAGGCTATGGCCAAGGTTAAAGTTTTAATTTTTCATTAGTACGGAAATCTCCAAGGTCAAGGTTAGGAGGACAAAGTTGTTGGTACTCAATGAAAGGTCTTTTCACAAAAAATACATATATGCAGTATAAAAATCCTGGTATCTCGTGTTCAAAAGATATGGACAAAGTAAAAGTTTAGAATTTTTGTGTAAAAGTGGGTCAAACTCCAAGGTCAAAATCAAAGGTCAAATTTGGTAGTACTCAAAGAAAGGTCCAGTCATAAGGAATACACATGTGAAATGTGAAAGTCATAGCTCCACTAAATAAAAAGTTATGGGGAAGGTTACAGTTTTTGCGGACAAACAGATAAACAGACAGAGAGACAGACAGACGGAGGGACACGAAAAAAACTATATACCCCCGAAACTTCATTTACGGGGTCATGAAAATAAAAATTATTCAATATCTGATGAGAAATTAAAAACAAATTGAAACGTTATAGCAACCAATTTAAAACCTAGTATTTAAAGTAGTTAAGAACAACTTTTATTGATAAAAATTGTAACAATTAAATGATACTGCGCCCAGGAAAACTTTACATTGTAAAGAACAATTAAGAAATCGAAAACGAAAGTAGATGTTATCAAAAACAAAGAAATATAAGTTTATTGGTGTTTTAATACCATCTATAGAAAGTTTATAAAGGCAACATTATTTGATTTCAAATCCTTTTCAAACCTGTTATTTCTGTTGATTATACCAGCCAATGCCTATCTGTACGAAACTTTGAACATTTTTGTCTCTCGTCTTACTTTCGTTTTGAAGTAAGTTTAAATATGATAGTTAAATACTAAAATGCCAGTTTTTTGTGATACGTGAAAGAAAACATACATACTGAACATAAGCCTACCTTTAATGCTTATTAGAGTGGCACTGTTGGGACATGAATTTCACGGCGAAAAATTCGAATAACCAGCTGAATATCCAGTGTTGAAAATGCTTAGATTACTGCCTAATCTGAAGTATTTTATTTATCTCTAATAATAATCATCTCACTACCTTAATGGAAGGAACGTAACTGTCAGCAGACTGAACTGAAAAGAACAGATTAGAAAAGAAAATAATTTTTACCACACTTTCATACATATATTTTTTTTTATCAAAGTTATTATTTACATTAACTACCCGCACTTTCTGAACAAACTTCGTGTACACATTGTTGTTACCCTAGTCTGTCCGTCAGTTCAATTGTCTTTTACACTTTTTTTTTCAAAACATCAAGGTTACTTTGAGCTTAACTTCAATGAAAAAGAAATGAAGGTTATCCTTAAGAAGTTTACAATACCTAAAAAAACTTTTAAAATCTCCTTTAAATGTTATTCACATAAAACAAATAACTAAAGTTCACCTTTCATGCCTCACTTTGCTTTACTTTTTATTTTTTACGCTCCTTTACTTCTAAGAAAAGTATAAGTATATGTATATACTTATTATGTATAAATATACATATAGATAACATTTTCTATAATCAATGTTTAGGTAGAGGTAACCTTGATTTAAAAAAAATTGTGAAGACATGTATCGTGTTGCATACATGTGCATGTCCTTACATGATAATATCTTTCCAGACTTGATTTCATCATTTTTATGGAAATTAAATAAAAACTATTCATATCTTTTTTATTTTTGTCCAACTTGTTTGGTCTGTTTTTTCTAATCAGTACATGTTATCTCAGTTGATTTAAGATTAAAAAAAATTATGAAAGATAACTCATGATTTCAATCAAATGTAAGATAAGATAAAAAATATTACCTTCCATACGATGCAATTTCACAATTCTCAAAACCTTCACAAAATTAATACTTTATCCATAAAATAAAATTTTGATGGAACAAAGTCAAATACTTTCCTGTACATTATGAATACAATTATAACGATAAATATGTTAAGTGTATAAATTATCAATAATAATAACAACAATGTTTTGCCAAATGCCATAAATAATTTCAGAGAATAAAATAGATAAAAAAAAATTAATGTTATTTATTTTTCCTGAATTCTATTTACGAAAAAGGTGGGCATAAACGTCATTGATCGATGTAAGTGTGTACACATATACATGTAGACTTTTGCTTGCTAAGTGTCCGTATAATTCTTTAAGAAAAAGATAAAAAATCAAATTAAGGTGCAAACATTGATTATACATCAAGCCTTTAAAGGAATGCTTGGATGCCCGACACGTTTATCATGTTGTATTTAACCAAACTTTAACATTTGAAATAGATAATTTAGGTACAAAACAATAATTCTAGAAAAAAAAATTGTAGAAAATAATTATTTTGACTTTGTTATGAGCATCAGTGATTTCGGTCGCTCAACGAAAGGCGATTTCTCATTTTCTCAGAGTTGACTTTTTTTCTATAAAACAATTATTCAGTACAATATGACACCAGTTTCATTTGAAATAGATAATTTAGGTACAAATCAATAATTTTACAAGAAAAAATTGTAGAAAATAATTGTTTTAAAATAGTTATGAGCATTACTGATTTCGGCAGTTCTTCAAAATGCGATTTCTCATTTTCTGAGAACTGACTTAATTATTATCCGTAAAACAATTATCAAGTAGAATTTGACGCCGGTTTCATTTGTACGATAGCCGATAGCGGCCGTCAATTTACATGTATTTTATGTGTGTAACATGTACAGCATTTCAACGAAACCCAATGACAAGTTACACTTTAAACAAAAAGTGTACAAAGTGTATAGCGTTATTTCAAAATTCCATGTACACTCTACACCAACTTTTGTGTAAAGTGTCGAGAAAAGTTTGATGTACACTTTTGATACATCTAATAGTGGTATCAAGTATAAAAACAGAACCAGTGTATTTCTGTGTTTTTTTTGCACGTTGCCCCATGGAGTTCTCATAGACCCAGGAGAAATGCTGGTGTCAAAACAGTATTTCACTTGGGTTCACGTCAAATCATGTCTGACGCAAAATAATCCCGGAATCTCCCCTTCCGATTCGGGCCTTTTGATACAAGACTGGAGCTTAATTTTTTTATGAGATGAAAAACAACATGTAAACTTCCTGCATTGACCAGATTTATTAAAATTTAGGGCGTGCTGATTTTTCTATATACTGTCAAGAGTGGGGAGTGATAAGGCCCTGGACTAGATTTTCAAGCACCTGCTCGACCTCGACCGAAACAAACTTGCGTGCCTTGCTGGATGGCTATGTATTTTTTGGTACTAAATTTTTTTATAAAGAATGATTTTACAAGACCTGAAAAGGAAACTTCTAAGAAGTTTGTTTTAAATCAATTACATTTACTCAAACTTGCGCAGTTTTGGTAAGATTATATAGTAGAAATTGATACTGTTGTGACACCTGCAGTAAAACCAAATTTTGTACTGAGAAATATTGTTGTCTAAGAATTAAGGTTTAATTTTGTGAGTGAAGACGGAAAATGAGACCATAGAAGATTAGTCCAGATTTCCTCAAAAATAAATTATGTTGACCACACAACGGCCTGATCTGGATGAATCGGGTTGAGAGAAATGCATGAAAATTAGTGGACAGCTTCAAAAATACCTTGCCATCACACTTGTTAACATTATTTACTCATAAATATTTTCAAAATCTATAAATTTAAAAAAATTAGATCACACTCGGAGCAAAATAAAAATTCTGAATATGTGTAAATATTGGTTTATTTGAAACACATTGGTAACAGATAAAGAAATCCGGTTGGAAAAAATAATTATTGAGGCAAATCAATCGTTAATAATCAGAAAACACCTTGATATTTCAATAATATGTATTATTTTAATTCCCTTTTTTAACCCCACCCCTTTCATCACTGGTTTTTATAACCCCTGTCCGTATGAAAATCCACTGTCTTTCTCTCTAACCTAAAGCATTTTCACAGTAAGCTACGGTATATTTACAGTATGGTACGGTATGCTAGCTCTGTATATACAGTAAACCGCAGTAATCAGTATGCCACTGTATGTATCCACAACATGCCAAAGTAACATACAGTAGGCCCAGGAACACCTACAGTATGTTACTGTATGGCTACTGCTTCCTACAGACACCTACGGTATGTCCCCGTATATGCCCCAGTACGCCCCTATATTGTTTATCAAAACGAAGAAGTATACACACTCCCAGAGCACAGTTCTGTTTCCCAAGATGTGGGATTATCAATTAAGTACACAGAGTTATTTACTTTAGAAATTCTTTAACAATATTTAATACAAATGGGAAAACAATTATTTATTAGAGACTTTTTGAGATGGAAATTGATAAATCATTAATGCTTCAAGAATATTTTTTAGAATATATTAATCAATTAATTAATCATATAATAATTAATTAACTAATGAGTAAATTAATTAATTCATTTATTTAAAAAATTATTAATTGATTTACTTTTTCATTTAATTATTCATCATAAGTAAATGTAAGTTAAAAAAATAGTTTTATTTTATATAAACATTATTATCTTAAATATGCTACAAAGTATTTTAAGCATATTTAAAACGATTTTTAATAATTGTACGTCCATGATGGATAATCGTCTCATTATGCACAATCTTAATTCGTCAATTGCAATTTTCATACTTTTACTTTGGTTTGATTGAAAAAAAGGATTTCTAAAACCGAACACGATTATGAAAGAACTTGAAAGCCATTAATTATTGACCAGTGACTCAGGGTACGCAGTCATGAAACCTATTGTCTTTTCCACTGACCACAACACCTTGTTTATTTTGTGGCAGAGGGACCGTGTCCATTCTGCAGCTGTTTGAAATAACATAATCTCTTTGTATGAGAACCGATTTTTGTCAATCGAAACAAAATAAAAGTATCGAGAAAACTATTGACGGATTAAGATTATGCAAAATGGGACGATTATTCTGATATCAATCATGGAAGTTAAATAATTAAAATGAAGTTTTAATATGCATCAAAAAAAAATTTGAGACATATTTTATCGTAAAACGGTTTATATGGAATTAGCCAAATAAGTCTACTTTTCGGATATATAATTATTTAATTTGTATCGTCAATTTTAAAAATAAATAGATAAATATATTGATTTTTTCCCGATGATAAACTACATGCCGTTAAATAGTTTAATTTATTTACTAACTTACCTTAAAAAAAAATCAATTACCTGTATTGAATTAATTTTAAAAACTATAATTTTCCAAAATGCAGCATTACCCTTGCTGTGGTTTTTTTCACAACTTCATTATGTGGATCAAACAGGTGTTATCAAAATAAATAAACAGGAAATATAATAGAATAAATAAATATATAAATAAATAATCATTATAAAAATATCAATATTTTTTTTATTTATTTTTGAAATTGACAAGACCAGGAAAATAATCAATTAATTATTGTTTTTTTAATTTTTATTTTATATGAACAGTTTTATATTAAATATGCTACAAAGAATTTTTAAGCATATTAAAACGACTTTTAATTATTTTAAATCCATATATCAATAGATTGATATTTTTACAATGATAAACTACATGCAGTTAAATAGTTTAATTTTCTTTACTAACTTACCTTTTAAAAAAAATCAATTACCTGTATTGAATTAATTTTAAAAACTATAATTTTTCAAAATGCAGCATTACCCTTGGTTTTTAGTTTTATTTCATAAAAATATTTTTATCTTAAATATGCTACAAAGTTTTTTGAAGCATATTAAAATAAATAACTTTTTATTATTTTATGTCCATGATGGATATCTAAATAATCGTCTCATTATGCACAACTTAATTCGTCAATTGCAATTTTCATTCTATTACTTTGTTTTAATAAATAAAAAAATTCCTAAAACCTAACACGAATATGAAAGAACTTGAAAGCCATTGCTAATTGACCAGTGACTCAGGGTACACAGTCAGGAAACCTATTGCCTTTTCACTGTCCACTATACCTTGCTTATTTGGTAGCCGAGGGACCGTGTCCACTCTGCAGCTGTTTGAAATAACATCATCATTAATTATATGAGAACCGATTTTGTCAATCAAAACAAAATAAAAGTATCGAGAAATCTATTGACGGATTAAGATTATGCAAAATGGGACGATTATTTTGATATCAATCATGGAAGTTAAATAATTAAAATGAAGTTTTAATATGCATCAAAAAAATTTTGAGACATATTTTATCGTAAAACGGTTTATTTATATAGAGGAAAATAAAACAAACATGATTTTATACACGTTTATTTTGATATTGGCGTTTGTTGGTCGTGGCATATTTAAAGCAGCAGGGGGTCGCCAAGCGTAAAAGGGCGACCCCAAATAACAACAAGCAGCAGCAGCAGCATCAGCAAGCAGCATGAAAGCATAATATCACATGTACATATAATAAGCATAATAAGCATAATAATGGCCGTTCCGGGTATACCGCGAACGGTAATTAACCTTACAATTTAATTTTATGTACATGTATTTTAAATAAACTTTACAAGTTTACATGTATGTTGTAGTTATCGTTCCGGGTTATCAAACCGCGAACGTTACAAAGGATATTTTAGCAAGCAAAGCACTGTGCATGAAATTTGTTGAA
>PRKT01000026.1:2789830-2843736 GCA_003671525.1 Saccostrea glomerata
TTTTTTAAAAGTTCTGTCTGCTACAAAATTCGTGTACCTTTCGTTTTTGGATCAAGGGCAAAGAGGGAGAATTTGAGATATCCCGATCCCGATCTAATTTATATTCTAGCTAACCCAACTCAAATAGCAGCAACAAAGTTTTCCTCATAAAATAAGTGCATCTATTCTTTAAATTAATAGATGCTATTATATGGAATTAGCCAAATAAGTCTACTTTTCGGATATATAATTAATAAATTTGTTTGTATCGTCAATTTTAAAAATAGATAAATAAAAATATTGATTTTGTTACATTGTACAATGATAAACTACATGCAGTTTAATAGTTGAATTTAAATATTTTTGTGACGTCATCTTTTGTAAAACCTGGTTCAATAAATTTGATATTGTCCTGCACCCCGTCCAATAAGTTACCTGTAGGTGTCCAATAAGATTCAACTTATTGGACAGGTACAGGTAACGTTAAAATGAGAACAAAGGGCGAGGCAAATAAGTAAACAGCACTTAAAAGGCAATGACAAATCAAACAATTTAATATGAACAATGCAGGAGATTAGTAGCGTTAAATGTTAATATTTCACAAAAAATCCTATTCAAAATGGCACAAATAATCCAGTGAATTGAATGTCTCAGATTCATATTGTAGACCCATCCGTGACTCCAGTCATAACTTTCCTAAATTCACTGTTCATTGCTATATAATCGATTCATTTCACAATGATTTATCCACAGAACATATATAGAATCCAGCGAACACAAAAGATGAATGAGAAGCATGTGTTTTCTTACACACAACCTTGGGCTTTATTGTTTATTGAAATATACATTTTTCCGCATTTAGCACAAAATTTAGCTAAAGAAATTCCAACGGAATCTGTAATTTCGCTCGGTGATTTATAACCATTTGTCCACCTAATCCTGCGTCGTTTGAGCGAGTGCCTGTCGTTGTTTGAAGGAGTGGCTTAAGTAAAACCCTTCCGAGTTCGAAACCTGCACACAAAAGAGAAAGTGTTGCATTTAAAAAAAACACCAGAAAATATGAGAAATAATTTCCCAATTTCACAGAAAAAACAGTTATTGGAGTAAAATCATTCAAATCCTATTGCTTTACAAAAATTACCTGTTAACGGGAAAGTGTTTCTTGCAAATTTCATAAGAATACATATCCGGATTTCACAGTAGAAAACTTGAAGTTTGAACTGGGGCATCATGTTGTAATCGATAAATGGCATGATCAAAACACCCGATTCTGAAGGTCTTTTTTTTTTCTCAAAATTTAAATGTACGTCGTCATTCGTGGTCGTTGCCTTGTAAAATGAATAAATTGTAAGGAATTTAGTAGAACTGACTTTTACGCATGCGTAGTATTTTTAAAAAAAATGTCGCAATGCGAATGAATAAGACTAAACAAAGTTAATGTTCATATTTAACGATAAAAAAACACCTCTCGATATTTTCTTCTAGTAATAAAGATAGAAGAAAAACCAAAACTGTTATTTTTGGCCTAACTTGCATTGATAAACAGTGCCAGGTAGTCATCCAAGCAGAACGAGACCTTACCTGTGGCTGTCCAATAAGTTAACAATGGAAGTGTTTGATAGTGATGAAATGTTTTAAGTAAGTTATCAGCCTCAAACTGACCATTTTGTCAGATATAAGACTCTCCTCGGCGCTAACGCGCCTCGGGTAGTCTAATATCTGACATAATGAAAGTTTTCGGCTTATAACCATTACTTATTTACTAACTTACCTTAAAAAAAAATCAATTACCTGTATTGAATTAATCTTAAAAACTATGATTTTCCAAAATGCAGCATTACCCTTGCTGTGGTTTTTTTTTTCACAACTTCATTATGTGGATTAAACGGGTGTTATCAAAATAAATAAACAGGAAATATAATAGAATAAATAAATAAATATGAATAAATAATCATTATAAAAATATCAATATTTTTTTATTCATTTATTTTTTATATTGACAAGACAACTGACCACTATACCTTGCTTATTTTGTGGCCGAGGGACCGTGTCCACTCTGCAGCTGTTTGAAATAACATCATCTTTTTGAATGAGAACCGATTTTTGTCAATCAAAACAAAATAAAAGTATCGAGAAAACTATTGATGGCTTAAGTTTATGCAAAATGGGACGATTATTTTGATATCAATCATGGAAGTAAAATATATAAATGTAAGTTTAAATATGCTTGGAAATACTTTGAGACACATTTTATCGTAAAACGGTTAATATTAAATAAGACAAATAAAACAATTTGTAGGGTAAATAATCTATTAATTTGTTTGTATCGCTAATTTGGAAATAAAGAGAAATAGATTGATTCTTTTTACAATGATTAATTACATGCCATTTTTCAATTTTTTTTATTTATTTACTTATTTTTATTATGATTATTATTATTATTATTTTTGTAGTAGTTATGTACATTGGGTTCAGAATTCTAAAAATTGTTATCTATTCTCGTGCCATTGACAGTGACAGATATACACGTTGTTTTCCACTTTTGCCATTGTGTTTTCTTTGCCGTAAGATTGGTAATTTGTTTATTTCATTTTATATGTTCATTATAGTACAATAAAGCTACTATAATTTGGCGCTGCGGCTCTATTCATGAACCAGTGCGTTATTATTTTGGTAGCATTTGTTTATGTTTGCATTTTGTTCTTGAACTCGACGGCAACGTTGAATTTACGATATTGTTGTGAGGCAGTTAATTTTTTCTGCAACACATATTAACTTGTATACTTTGTTCTTTACATGCAAGGTAATTTTGACATTCATTGTTAAATTTATCTGATGAAAATTGTCCGTACTAACTAGGCTGCATGTGCAGACAGATTGTATGTGCCTAGGTTAGTATTTTCATGTTCAAATACCCAAACAATTAACAATATATCTACAGTATAAGCAATTATGGCTACAGGCACAGAAAAAAATCAAAATTATTTTTGCCAATGAAAAAGAAAATAGTAGGTGTGGGAAATGCAGTTGCACAAAATATTTTGCAGCACAGAGCTACTGTAGGAAATGTTACAGTTCATAATGTCAGTCAAATCAAACATCTTAAAGTTACAAGTGAGCTAATGGAACAAACAGATTTTTCAGCGGATCCTGAATTATTCAGTACTGGAGAAGACGGGGAGCAGAGTTTTGATGTAGAAATTAGTGAACAGTCTCAGGAGACTATAGAAAACTGGCGAATATATATGCCAACCATTTCAACCCCAGACAAGTACATCTCCTGTTCAAGTAGAAGTACTGTCAGAAGTCCATAAAAGTGAGGTGAACCAACCACAATCACCAAACAAAAACAGATCAATACTGGTTTTCCGATGTTTCCAAGCATGTATGGTGAACCACTAGATTCATCACATGTCAAACCTAAATTACAACCCACAGGACAAAAGGTTGAACATTCGATATTTCCATCTACTCAAATGTTTCCAACTCAAGTGACTTTTTCAGGTAATGGAATGATGGGCACAATGTTGCCACTTTTTCCAATTCCACAGTGTACAGCCAAGATGCCACCTAGCTTTCCTCCAAGTATAACTTCATACAGCAGTCCTTTGCAAGTACCTTCAATGCATCAAGGAGTACCTACATGTATCAGTGCAAACACGCCAGTCAACACTCAACCAACAGTTCTAGGAACAACCATGCCAGCTCAACTTCCTGTTTCAGGTTTGAATTTTTGGAATTTTGGAAATCCAACATCACAGTACCAAAGTCAGTCGGGACATATGTGTTTCCTTACGGAAATCAGTTTGTGCCTGGAGGGCAGTACTATGGACCAAATTATTTTTCTCCTGTAGTACCACCCCAAAATTTCATAGCTCAAACACCTTATTCAGCTGGAGTACCTGTTAATACCTTAAACACGTGGAATTTTACAGGAAATTGGGGACTAACTCTAATGCAACAGGTTAATCCAATGCAATATGGCTACCTAGGTCAAGGATTTCAGCCAGTAAATCAAAACCATCACCTCAACCCTGGATATAATGTACCTCCAGGGAATCAGGGATAACTTGGTAATCAGAACACCAATTTTGACTATTACCATGGTAACCAACTTAACCAAGGCAATCCAAATGGAAACCAAGGCAATCAGAATGGTAACTAAGGAAATCCAAATGGAAACCAAGGCTATCAAAATGGTAATCAAGGAAATCCAAATGGTAACCAAGGTAATCAGAATGGTAACCAAGGAAATCCGAATGGTAACCAAGATTATCAGAATGGTAACCAAGGAAATCCGAATGGTAACCAAGCAAATCAGAATGGTAACCAGGGAAATCAAAATGGATATCAAGCACCAATTAGATTGGCAATTAAACAACAATGCAAATCGCAACAGACGACCTGAAAGAGTTGATGTATTGCCGAAGACTTTACGATATAAAGGAATTGAAAACTGGAATGCATTCAAACAGAAGTTCATGCGTTATGCGCAAGTCAAGAATTGGACTGCAGAAGAATCTAAAGACTATTTATGCTGGAGTCTAGAAGGAAAAGCAAGCGAGTTTTTCTCAAATATTTTACAAAGAGATGATGACATTGAATTTGATGATCTTCTCCAGAAAATGGATAAACGATTTGGTGTGAAAGAAATTCCAGAAACAGCTCAAGTGAAATTAGCTACAATGAAACAACAGTCTGAGGAAAGTATTGAAGACTGGGCTGACCGAGTGTTACAACTAGCCACCATAGCTTTCTAAAATCTTCCTGATGATTTTATGTATTCTCAAGCTATCAAACGTATTTGTCTAGGATGTTCTGACCGTGAAGCAGGACAGTATGCAGCCAACCTCCATTTGACAACAATAGAGGATGTAATTGACAAGATCAAAGGGTTTCAGCATAACTATAAAGCAATCTATGAAAAAACCAGAAGAGATATCAGGGATTGATTGTATGTTGTTTAACGTCCCTCTCGAGAATTTTTCACTCATATGGAGACGTCACCGTATGCTGGTGAACGGCTTCAAATTTTGACCTTTACTCGGCACTCAGGGCCATTGAGCAGTGATGGATCTTTATCGTGCCAACGCCTGCCGCTGACACGGGGCCTCGGTTTTTAAGGTCTCATCCGAAGGACCCGCAACTTTCACTTCAAAGTGCCGAGCGCATGGTGAAGGAATAGTTGCTACCCACTTTAACGACTAGGTCAGTCGCGGCCGAGATACGAACTCACGACCTCCCGATCACGGAGCGAACGCTTTACCGACTGAGCTACCGTGAACGGTGAGATATCAGGCAAGTTTGTTGTGAAGCAGACGAGTTTCTTTCTGACCTTGGACAGTGAGTTGAAATATGTCGCACACATCAAAAACCCTCAAACAATGGACAAGAAGTTAAGTTAGATCAACGTTTATGTAACTTTGAAAAACAGATGGAAAGTTTGATGTTGGAAATCAGGACGGCAAATTAACGTTTTCCAGACAACCGACGCAGACAGACAAATCCTAATCAAAGATTTAGAAGTCGCTCTCCTTCACCATCACGAGAAGGGGCTTGTTTTCATTGTGGAGGTCAAGGTCATTTCCGAATAGACTGTCCAAAATTAGATAAAGAGAACAAAGCAGCAAAGAAAGAAGTGACATTTTCAGATTCTTTAAACAACCAAGAATCGGGTCAACAGGCCTAACCTTGGTCCCTGATTCAGAAGGCCTCAAGGAAACGGAACAACCAGTAGTAATTATACGACAGTTGAAATCATGCTCCAACATTCATGTTTCCTTGATAATACATGGTAAAAAGATCAAAGCTGTTATAGACACTGCATCAGAAATCACTTTAATTTCTGATCAACTTTTCAATTCATTTCAAAACAAACCATATACAAGGAGTGATCAAAAAGTTCGCAAACTAACTGAATAATTTCCATACAAGAAACAATATTTGGTTTTAATGTTGATTATATTTTAAATTAATCTTCCCCGATTTTAATGCACATCAACCACCGTTCTGCGCATGCGCGAATCACGTGATATTAGCGGTCACGTGACCCCCTCCGTAGCGTTCTGTCACAAAAGTTAAAAGATTTTTCCGAGTTTTTTTTAATTTCTTTCCATGTGAGTTAATTTTTATGACAAGAACAGTTATTTTGTCAGAAATGGTCATATCTCGGCAACAGAATGGGTGGATAATAACATCCTTTCCAAAAATAAGCATGGCGACCATTAAAACACGAATCTTCTGTCTCAGGAGAGACCTTTTTTCAAAATGGATAGAGAATGGGTGCATCCTTTTTATCATATCTAATATGTTTAAAATCTAAAGTAAACGATATCTTAGGTATTTAATACTTATATCATTGTTCAAATATTCAACTATTTTTCAAAGTGCTAATTGGAGGTCTTTGATAGCAAATTGCTTAATTAAAAATACATATCTTTTCAAACTTGCTTTCACTGGGCAAGATGACAAGTATCATTTTTAACCATCAGCCTTCCTTCACTAAAACGTTTAATCCAATCATTAATTGAATTTAAAGGAACTCATTTATCTCAATAAACTGTGTACAAATTATTATATGATACTGTAGAGGGATTTCTAAGATATTACAATAAATTGTACAGTCGTTTGTTGAGCTCGAGATAAAAGATAAAACAGAGTCTGACACATATGTTTCATATTTGGATTTTTTGCCTGAAAAAAGACGTTAATGGTAATTTAACAACCAAGCAATATGATAAATGTGATGACTTTAATTTTTATATCATCAACTTCCTTACTTATGCAGCAATATACCTTCATCACCTGCATACGGACTTTGTATATCTCAGTTGAATTGATATACAAGAGCATGCTCTACGTTTGAACAATTTCTAAAACGAGATAATTGACAAGCAAGTTGATGAAACAAGAATATCCGCATTCTCGTTTAAAGTCATCATTTCGTACGTTCTTTGGTCGATACAATGACCTTGTCAGCAAATAAATTTATCATTGATTCAAATGCTTACTGACGTTTTTCATACTAATTGTAAGTCTATTATTTATACACTGAATTGACGACTGATTTTTCCATTATTTCCCGATCATGACAAAGAGCACATGGCGGGTGTGACCGGTCTGCAGGAGATGTTCACTCCTCCATGGCACCTGATCCTGCCTCTAATGTTTCGAAGGTCCGTGTTTGCTCTGCTCCTATTTTGTATTGTTTTATGGACTTCGATATTGAATACTGTTCGTGATCTCAATATCCTTCTTCATTGGGGAGCATAAATTTATGATTATATTTTTGGGTGTTTTATTAATCATTCAAAGGTTTTGTTCCGAAAATGGCATGATATATTTCTGATAACCATAAACTGTGATTTTTTTTAAATCCAAAAACAGCATAGAAGCAAGAAAAGCAATGTCCTAGCTCTTACCTTTAAACTTACATATACATCTGTATGCATTCGGCTTTAAAATAGATACTTTTTAATCATTTTTTATAAGGTACTATACTTTTTCCTGTATATACGGGAATTACTATAAACATCGAGAACGTTCTTATAATGATATAAAGAAAAAAACCAAGCTGGCAAAAATTTACATCTGAGTGAATAATAGTTCAACCTTCAGAGATATCTATCAATTAAAAAAACAACAACTTTTTTTAACACTTTTTAGCCTACAGACACCTGGCAAATGGTTGATGTAACATCTCCTTCCTTCTGAGATTTTATCGACACTAACTTTGCAAATACGAGGGGCGTTCATGAAATAATGTCATCAGCTCGATGACATACAACATAGAAATCATATGACATTAAGCTTGACTTTCTCTAATTATTGAATCTTTAATGAATTGATAATAGTTCATGTGACCACTTTTCATTGCATAATTTCATTGTGGGAAGCTGGAAAACAAGGGCTACTCGAGACACTGCATTAAAAATGAATGGTCAAGAATCAGTAAACTAGAGAAAAATTGAATGCGTCATTAAAGCTGCTGTAAAACCTGTTAATTTCCCAAAAATATATTAACTGAAATATGTGAAATTAACAGCAACTTATGCATGTTTCATACACACATGAACAGGTGGATTTCAATTAAAAAAATTATATAATATAGGCATCAGAAATGGGTACCGTCCATGTCCACAAGGACATACAACAACCAATGTTTTTTAGCCATGATTCAACAAATTATCACTAATTATGTATGTTTGATTGGCTTTACGTTACATAGAGAACTTAATAGACATCATTCTGGGGGTAGTTCACACACTGTTTTAATGAAACATTTGATTGTGAAAAAGTTTAATACTCAAAGTTCACCCTATATTTTTAAAAATGAGTGGAAACGAGAGCGTGTAGAAAATCTTAACAATTATTTTTAAAAAATCAAAAATTGCTCTTATCCACGTTTTCTGAAATTCAAACAGATTATGAAACTTGAATCCATTTTGCGTTAAACCCCAAAAAATTAGAATAAGATATACTTGACAAAACTGCAAAGGCCTAAGAAGAGCAAAAATTTGCAAAAACACAAAAACAGTTTTATACGCTGTTTTCTTAAATATTAGCGGTCTTGTTCAAAATCATATATAGGGAGGCAGTTAAATTTCTGGAGGAGACTAGTAACCAAAATATTTGCGAAAAAATTGAAAGGTTTATGAGATGAAGGAAACAGATTTAGGAATTCACTACATTAAATTTCTTCCTGACAGCGTCAAAATACACAGGCCACGAAGAGTAAAGGAGTTTTGGGGTAAACAGAAAGTTAACGTCTTGTCACATCAACAATATTCGCCAGATCTTTAAATCTTTGACTTGTTTCAATGCACAAACTTAGGAAAACACCTTTCAGAAAGAAAAAAAACAAGTACATCAAATTATAGGATCTGCTATTTTCCAGTATACAAAGGGTCATACTCAAAACTGTGTTCTAAAAACAATTAGAAATTGAATAAAAATGTTACCGACATGTGTTTTAATTAAAAGAGGATATTTTGGTTAAATCATTAAGACAAAATCATAGAAAAGCGTTTTTTGTTTCTTTCCGAGCCCCGATGACATTATTTATTGAACGCCCCTCGTACAAATGAACTTTACGTCTATCATTTTTTATACCCTTAGTCTATCATGCCAATACCTCGATATCTAAAGTCCTAGCACATACCGTCCAAAAGTTAATGCCAAAGTAAAAGTTTGGAACTTTTGTGTTAAAGTGTGTCAAACTCCAAGGTAAAGGTCAAAAGGTCAAAATTGGTTGTACACAAAAAAAGTCTTGTCACAAAATACACCTGAAATATGAAAGCCATAGTCCATTCCAGTCTAATGTTATGGACAGGGTTCAAGCTTTTGTGGACAAATATAGACAAACAGGCAGTCGGACGGACAGGTAAAAAACCATATACCCCAGAAAATTCGTTACGGGTTCATAAGTATAAGTATAATTGGTAAAAAAAAATCCTACAATCATAACAGTCATGTAAGTACATGTAGAACAGGGAAATCGATACTACGATGTTACACAAACTAATGTTTTTGCATCAAAAAAATGACAAGGGGTCATTATTCTACGGGGTAATTTTTCTACAGTGCACACATAGAAAAACGACCCCAAGGCCATAATTTCTACAGAAAAATGGGTCATTTTTCTACGTAGAGTATTGACCAGAGGGTCAAATTTCTACGTAGAAAAATGACCCCAGGTCAATATTCTACGGGGGTCACTTTTTGTCGTTACTCTGGCAATTGCTCTTTGAGCAATTTGCCCGACTAAAAATTGTAATAACGATTTTAATTGGTTTAAATAACAAATTTAAGAATTCGTTTGAAGGAAATTAATTCGTTATTACATTTTTTGAACTCGATATGACGAATTAAAGATATCAGATATAACAGATTTAATTCATTATAACGAATTCTAGGAAATTGTTATAACCAATTAATTCGTTTTAACAAATTCGACAATTCGTTATATCGAATTCAAAAATATTTTTGATAGGTCCTAAATAGGCTTCTCTTCCAACTTTTCGCATTTCATACCTTCCTCATAATTTATATATTTTTTTAAATAAGTGTAATGAAGTTATCCAGTTTATTACATTGTATAAACATTGTAATCATAACTAGCCAAAAAATAATTTACACTGCTAGCAGATATTTTCATCTTTAATATATTTAAAAATAACAATTATTTGGTAAAATATATTGTTAATTACATCAGGTATGTGGCAGTTATAAAAAGAAGACAGATCTCTACAGGTTCGTCTCAAATGGAAAGTGTATGATAAGCATTCAGTTACAAAATACTTATAAAATAAACAAACAAGGTTAGAAAATGCATTTAAAAAATCGCTGTACATTTTCATGATTTTTTTTTATATGGAGATAAGAACAAAATCACACTCCTGGGCGCATTATCGGTATACATGTAGTTTGTAGTTACTCGGAATAAGCAAAAAGATCATATAGTAACATTTTCTTTGAAGAGTAAAAATACCACAGAGGTAAATAGTCATAGCAATATCAAAAAATACTCAGTCGGATCCATATAAGTTTCTTATTCCACGAAGATCTAGGGTTCTCTCATTGCTTTTGCCAATTTCCTCCCAACGTTAGATTTTTTCCGGATTTTTTCTATTTCTTCAATTAAATTGTCAATAAAATCTGTTTCATCATCTGAAAAAAAATCATTAAGATTGTTTTTATTAATTATTTTTTTAAATCTCATATCATAAGCGAAATCCGGTTAAGGCCATTAAGTTCACTATCGCATTAACTAAGCATCGTGGTTGAGATCGATATCGCAATGACGCGATAATGCGTTGGCAATGAAGATATGGGGTGATATAGCGATGACACGTTGTCGATGGCGCGGTGATGATGAAGTTATGTTCGATATCGCTCCATTCTGCTATTGCAACATCGTGATCGCATTTTCACGCCATCGCATCATCGCTCCCATGCTGTCGCATCATCGTCAACGCATTATTGCGCCATCGACATTGAAGTCAATGCTCGATGAAGCTATAGTGAAGCATATGCATGTGGTTAACTGAATTACAAACGGTCAAGACACACTTCAAATGTATTTATCTTCAGAAAATATTCTTTCATAATTTATTCATACAAAAATCTTTTATATTTTAAAGTTAAACTCTGCTAAATTGTATCTGAAAATTATGTTTAAAAGAATTTAGATAGGTTACAATTTATGAAAGAGAAAAACGTTCACAGAATGACAGAGAAGAAGTCTTGATCATCCCGAATGTCTTGAGATAATCTTGAGACAATCATCCGAGTGAAAGATAGCTGCAATAATAGAACTCTCTGATTTTTATATCTTATATTTTCTGGAGAGGGCAACAATTTCACAGCATCTCTGTAATGGTGCAAACAAGAACTTTATTCCTTGAACTTCGAACTCATTGTATAAAAAGAAAACTAACAGTCATTAAGCAAAAAGAAAAAAAAAGAAAGCTAGCAAACGGTGTAAAAATGTACAGAGTTTGGATGAAATTTAATAAAAAACAAATATAGTTTTAAAATTTGACTTATTTGTTATATCATAAACATTTCAATAATAGTTAACAAGAAATTTATAGATATTGTCAATTTACAGGAAATGTTTAGTAAATTCTGGCATGTGATGGTTTGCGCATACGTTAGTCCTACTTCTGAGGTTTTGAAGTTTCCCTCTGGATGGGGCACTTTTCTATAAATTGTAAGTTATTGACGTCAGTGGCGTGTTTGTTCTCCCATCTTTTTCGTAAATTCTTCTAGTCATATATTTGTATTTTTTCCTTATTAGGGATATATTCAGTTATGGGCATGTGTAACTTTTGTACATATGTGGTTAATTTGTTTGGCATTTTAATATTTTATGCCTTTTACAACAAACCTTTTTTTATCTTTGCAAAAAAACCCAGAGGAGAGTAGACTCATGTATTGAGAAAATCAATATTACTGAGGAAGGTTGGAGACGATGGTATAATTGTATATTATGTGCAACAAAGAGTAATCTATACCATCTGTGTTAGTCTATTGTTATTAGAGAATATTTCCGGAATTTTCAATTCCGCAATGAATTTATGCTACTACATACATGTATATATTTGTAACTTGATCTTGCTTATCAAGACCACCCATTCTGATAGAAATAATTTTTGACCCACCCCTCCCCTACAAACTCTATATAAACTCAATTGTACTGTTTAAAAAATGTACTAGTATCTACAGTGGAGTTACGGTATGTTCTTTGTTTTCTCATTTGATTTTTGTTGTGTGTTTCACGTGCTTATAAGTTTGGCGTGTTTGTTCTCTTTTTTTTTTGCAAATCCTTCAAGTCATATTTGATTTTTTACCTAATGTACATTAATAGTCTTATAAGTGATATATTCAAATATAGGCATGTGTAAATTTTGTACACATTTGGTAAATTTGTATGGCATTTAAAGGTACTTGGACACAGATTTGAAGTCAATATTTTCTCTATAATATTACGACTTACATATTTTAATAGCATTTCACACAAAAATTTATTTAAAAATCTTATTTCATTTAAAAGTTATTAAAACTTCAAATGTTTGGCGGGTTTGATTGACACATCTTTGCACTTTCACAAATTTTAACCTTATTCTTAATCCTTAGGAAAAGTTGCAATCTTGCTGTGTATTAATGAGAAATATTAAAACTTTTATCCAGAAAAATAATTTTATTCAGAGTAGAAATGTTAGAAAGCAAAACTCCTTCACAAGTATCGTCATTCCGAAATAAGAGTTGCGTACAGAGTTTGGCAAATCGAGCACACTCGTGTTATGTACACAGTTTTTGTAAACAGGGCGCGAGTTCTGTTATTGTTGATGTTTACAATTCACCGGGTGCGTTCAATCGTCACAGTCTGCTTACCACAACGGCACGGACTGACAATGTATTATGTGTTTGTTTTGCTTTCGAACATATCTACTCTGAATTTTCTGGATTAAAGTATTAATATTTTTCATTTAAACACAACGAGTTGCCACCTTTCCTAAGGATTAAGAATAGAATTAATTTGTGAAAGAGCAAGGATGTGTCAATCAAACCCGCCAAAAAATTTGAAATTTTAATATCTTTTATATGAAATGAGATTTTTAATTAATTTTTGTGTGAAATGCTATTAAAATATGTAAGTCGTAATAATATAGAGAAAATATTGAATTAAAAGTAAAATTTGTGTCTAAGTACCTTTAAATAAATAGACATTTTCAACAAATATTTTGTTTTTATCTTTGCAAGAAAAAAACAACATCAACAAGAACAACAACAAAACAGAGCAGAGTAGACTCATGGATGGAGAGAATATATTATTTCTAGGAAAGTTGAAGACGATGGTATAAACATTTCAATAGAAGTTTTCCTTTATATAGAATTGGGACACAACAGTCTCTCACGTCCTCTAGATGTCTTTCTTTACATGGAACATCTCGCAATATATTTTGAAGCTCCTTCTCAAACTGTTCAATTTGTTTGGTGAATTGCTGGTTATTCAATCCAGCAATGTAGGATTCGTGCATATTGCGCAAAGTTCGTAAAGGAGCTGCAAATTCTCCCATGAAAAACTCTACGAATTCTTTACGTTCACTTGGATGTTTGGGTTTCTAATTGAATTAAACAAATACATATGAAGCATCACTTATCGCATACTAAAAACAGTAAAAACAAAAAAATATTAAATGTAGGTAACAACGGTAGGCATTTAAAAAAAAATTGTGTCATTCAATTGAACTCTCCGCCTGTCAACAATTTGATACATCGTGTGATGCTTCAAATAGACGAAACAATGTTTTCCTTTTTACAATCATGTACAATTCAAATTACAGGGTATTTGAAAAGGAATCACAACGGAAAGCACACTTAATTATCCAAACATAGTAAATAAATATCTTAAGATCTTCGAAAGTAAAGGTGATAAATACACTCAGTATAAAATTCCAAATAATAAACGTTAGAAAACTTACTTTATATATGCCATACATATTCACATCAAACTGTCTCCTAACACCTGCAACTCTGGATTCCACTTTACGGACAGATCCAAATGGTTCTATGCCGTATTTTGGAGACTCAATCTCATCTAGTTTATGAATCGTTTTCCCAGATAATGGAATGAACTCGAACAGCTTTACAAGACACTTTTTAGGATCAGCACTAATTTCCTTTATTTTTTGTTCACATCTTTTGTCCAGTTCTGCAATACATATAGATTTCTTCGAGACATCTCTGAAACTCAGCGTCAAATATTGTCAGAGATATAGTTTCAGTCAGACTGAAAGAGATAGATATATAGACATACTTACCAGTAACAGCATATTGTAAATAATTCACAAAAACGCCCATGCTAAACCGTATGCTACATTCCCGACAGGAGATAATGACTTCATTGAAACTGGTTTGCCTGAAATGATAGGTACGAGACCTCAAAGAAATATTTCTAAGTACAGTGATCATTTTCAATTGAATATGTACATAGAATATACTTGGTATTAGGGACCAAGAAAAATTTATCACAATGATGGGACCAGTGCCATCAGGCATGGGATAATGATTTTTTTCCATCGAAGAAAACTGTTTGACAAAAATACTTATAGCATTAAGTACCCATCGGGCAAATATGTTTTAATGCCTACGGTACTTACGAGACACATGTACTCATAGTTACGCTTTTTTCAAGAATTAAAAAAAGCAATATAACTTTTAATATCAAACAAAGTGCAACAAAAAACTCAGACGCTAATTATGCAACGTCGAGAATGCCACGCCTTACTGAAAATCCACGGATAACTGAGAATTGTAATAACAAAGTACATGTACTCGTATAATAAACTCCTTAATATGATATACATACAAGGTAAAAGTAATTGCTAACATTGTTTTTTTTAGCAATTTTGTTATAATATTCTAACAACGAAAAAAAACCCATGGGAAAAAGTTTTTTCTTTATGAATCTAAATGTAAGAGACATGTATTTTTTTAAAATACGAAAGCCATGGGACATTTATTTTGTACTCAGGTCCCATCATTGTGATAAAGATTTGCCTTGATCTCTTTATACAAGAAAACTCGGTTATAACGAAGTCACTGGGACCTATGAAATTACTTCGCTATATCCGTAATTCGTTATAACCGTATAAGAAATTCATTAAATTTATATAGCTGGGAATCAAAGATTACTTTGCTATATCCGTAAATTTGCAATATATCCGTGTTCGTACTAAACGAGTTTTGCTGTATCAAATAAATTTTATTCGTTTATTTGTATGTAAAACATTAAGAAAAGTGTTGGGTTTTATTTGATATATCGAGTACATGTATATTCAAATGAAATATGTCGATAAGTGTTCATCTCTATATCATTACCATTGATGATGTCAAGGATTCTGTTTTGGTACCCTTCCTCTTTAATGCTGATGTATGTCACCCAGCGTATGAAGTCTGGAATACTACTGGGATCTGAATCTATCAATACTGGTATAACTCGGAGCTCATTGTCCTCCAAACTACAACTTAAAAACATTTGCCATCCAGAGTGACATGCATTCAGACTTAGTCATGGACATAGCATTTTCAGACATAAATAAAACCACCCAAGCAGCAGAGGTCAATCTTTGTTCTGTTTCATGAAGGCTCTGGTCCGGCATTACCACCTTAGTTACTCCTTTCCCTTTTTCCTCTAAAGCAACCCTCACTTTTAAAGCATGTTTGGAATCGCATTCAGAATATAAAAGACATGCATCATGTTTGAACCTCTTCTTGTTACCGGGGAATGGTTGTTGCTACAAGCATTAAAACAGTTAATTAGAGGACTGATTAAAAAACGAATCGAACACTTTATGAATGGTAAAGGCTTCCATTTAAAGTGTTCTATTAACTTCACTTGCTTCAAATTAACCATGCACTTAGTTTATCTGCTTAATACCCAGGAAGAGAACGACAAAATAAATTATTAAATATTGTATTTCAGCGTATGACCAATACAACACCACTTAAACTCAGAACCAAGGAATCAGGAATTTCAAAGAAGCACTCTTGCTCGTGATAATCATGCATTTTACTAAATTTCGAAAAGCTAAGAATTTCCATGTGCATAGTTTTTAAGAATTGTTTTTCACAATTTGATCGATAGAAATCTCTCCTATTATAGTAATCCTAACCAGTTACCGGGTGATCACAAAATTTATGTCCCCATCCTAGTGATATTAGTGATATACACTAGGTATATCGTAAGTTGTTTAAGTGTGATTGCTAAATTTACGGAAGAAATTTGAAAATGCATTTATTTTAAATATCTGATTTTAAACACTATAATTACAACTACAATTTACTCCTCACTGAGATATAAACCTTGCTGAAGGAGAAACTTCAAGAGTATTGTGCAACAATATATTCGAGAAGTAGTGTAAGTTAGATGTGGATAGTTAAAAATTCCAAGGAATTTTTGGAAAAGTTGAAATCACAAAAATTCACCAAATTCAACAGAATAAAATCTTGAGACTTTTCAACTTTAAATAGAACCATTTCTACGATAAATTCAAGTACAGTCTTTCTGATATCGTAAGCAGACCTATATTTGTATTAATATGAAGCAGAATTTGTCCCAAAGATTAAACATGAAAAAAAAACACGTACGGGCAACTAGCTATGGCTACTTCCATTCTTATTTCGATAAAAATATATCCCAGTGGGCTTGATATTAAAAGATATAACAGATTCTGACACATTTGTTTCATATTTAGAAATTTTCAATCGTCAACTTTTCTGCAGTCATCACCTGCAGACGGCTTAAAAATTATATTTCTCAGTTGAATCGATACGCGAGAGCATGCTCTATGAATGAACAAATTTCTTAAACAAGGTAACTTATTGAAAAACAAGTTGCTGAAGCAGAAGTATCATCAGTCGCATTTAAGTGTCATCATTTCTTAAGTTCTACAGTCGATCGAATGACCTTGTCAGCAAGTACAATTTATCAATGATTCAATTCTGACTGGCTTTTTTCAAACTTATTGTTAAGCCATTATGTACACACTGAATTGTCGATCGAATTTTCCGTTAGTTCTCGATCTTGACAAGGAGCACACGGTGGGTGTCACCGGTCGAAAGGGGATGCTCACTTCTCCAGGGCATCCTATCCCACTTTTGATGTCTTAAGAGGTGCATATTTGTTCTGCTACAATCTTGAGCTTGAATACTGTTCGTTACATCATATATTTCATTTACAATGATTTAACAGTTCCACGGTTTCAGAGAAAAAGAAAAAGATATAATCGGACAATGGGCCCTGGTAGACAAAAAACTGACAGCAATGGGTCAACTCAGTGATAATCATAATCTTACTCACGACATAAGAAGGTCCAGCTTTAAACCGCTTAATGAGTTGAAATGACGGGGTGGCACTGTCATCTTTGGTCTCACCTGTAAGAATTATCAGTCATTGGGAATTATAAACAAACAGCAGTACCTTTAATGAAAAATTTACATTTTCTCATGTCGTTATATCAATCTTAGTTTTTAATGAAAGGTTTCTAGTTTAAGACCTGCAATGGGTGATTTAGAATTCAGTGTCCATTTTTCATAAATACATATATATGTATACATTTTATCTTTTACCTTGTATATAAAGTATCATAAGGAGAAGGAACCTGTACGAAACGGTGGAATTGACAAGTAAAGATGTGACCAAATCTTAAAGGGGAGTTTAATTGGATTGATCTATGGTTGGCCATGTGGATTTGTGGAAGCATTCTGTAAAAAGGAAATTAAATCAACGGATCAGTCTTTCGTATGGTACATAATACAAAGAAGATTGTCTTCGCAAAGACTTTTGAGTCAGTTTGAATATTGTTTGGATAGTGTATATTTGTAATGCATTATTTGCATACTAATTTTTCTACATATCATTTCGATAAAAGATTCACAAGCATTATATTTTCCAAGACACCTAATTCGAATTTTGGCATTTTTATTGGCATCTCTGTCATCTCATCTGATTTTTAATATTTAATTGCATGTTTGTATTTAATTGAATTTAATTTCAGTAAGATATCTTTCTATTTGTTTCATCTATCATACTTAATATAAATCTTTTTTTTTCATTAAAAAACCTACCATCAAACATGATAACTTCTACCGTGTCAATTAACCTGTCATTCAGCTGATAATTCAATATCTCTTGGAGTTTGTAGTAAAATCTCTCTACTTCCATTACTCTTTGTTGGGCTGTAATATGTCCTAGAATTTCCTCAAACACTTTTCCTATTGCCCCAAAGGCGCTGGGGATTTCTGCACAACAGTAGTACTGCTGTAACACACATAAAAAGATTCATTATGCCAGGAACTAAAATATTTCTTGGTTGTTTGAAATCTTTCTTTCTTTATTTGGGTAAGTGTATCCACTTAGATTCATACTGTATATCACTTGCATATTTAGTTAACATTTCAAACTTAACGTAATGTGAGTACACTAGTATAAAATTAAGCAAAATTTAACTGATGTATGACAAAAAACGGATAGCAATATGTCACCTGAGTGACTCCGGTGACCTAAAAATTGTATGGATATAACATCGTTACAGTAAAAGACTCGATTCCAAATTGCTCCCAAATGTACGAGGAACCTAACGGTTACTTCCTTTCTCCTACCTGTCCATCATCATCCGACACTCGGTAAACCACAGGAGTGTAAATACGAGGGGAACCGTCCACCGTTAATTTTAAGGAGAGTTTGTCAACCTCCGATACTCTTGTGTCGTCTGTTAACCGAGGGGCCCTTCCTGATCTTGGCAGGAGAATAAAGAACTTCTCAAGAAATCTGCCAGGGTTTTCTCTGTATGCATCAGATTCTCTAATTTTTGTCGGAATTTCTGAAAGTAGTTCATTTATGTACAGCTTTTACATACTATGCTTACGTTTATTATTTCCAAATTTCCTATTTACAGATTAAGCTTGTGAAAAGATTTGGACAGAAAAATAAAAGATATAAATGATATTCAAAATCAAAGTTTCTACAAGGAACTTTACCAGGAAGGATGAGTTTTAGATATCCAGTGAAGTGACTCCACGCCAGTCCTGTCGCAAAGTTTCCTGCAGGGATTACTTTTGTCAATTTTATATCATCCTCTGAGAAGGAAATATAAGAATCGAAATATAAAAATGAACTATTTTGTACTAAGGAGGATGTGCCTGATCTGTAAAACAAGGCCAAGACTCTGGGACTTTTTAAAATGTAACGAAACGAAAAAACTTTAAGAACCTTATTGAAAAACAATACAACCAACTCACATGATCCTTAGTAAAAAAACGAAATTATTTGCTCTAAAAGTTCTTAAAAAACGTTATCAATGAAAAATTCTTTTCACAAACATATTTTTCAAGGTTAAAAGACAGACTTCATAATCCATTAACACATATGCATCACCTTTAATGTGTCGGACCACAGCTTCCAGGCATATCTCCTGGCGATTGTAGTCCAGTTCCACAACGGTGGCATTCTGTAACATGGGAATACTGGAGATGTTCTTACGTTCGAATCCATGAAGCGTCAGTATCGTGAGACACAGCTGATCGGTTTTCACACACTTCTCCAAGGCTAAAAACGTCTCCAGAGAAAATCTAGCATTGTTACTATTTTGAGATAAAATGAGCAGCACTTTCCTGGCATTTTGGATGGCTTTACTTGTGGAGGGCATAATATTACCTCCTGGATAATCAATTTGTGGCAGAGCATACGTCAACCTCTGTGAATCAAAATACTGGAGCACAGTCTTAAACACTTCATATTCATCATCTTGCTCATAGACAACAAGAGTGTCGCTTTTCCTGATTCTCTGTAGCCACGAGTCAAATTGATCTTCGTCGTCTGAGTCTCTATATTCTGAGTAAGCCATTTTTATATAGCTTATGTCTTATAATTTTGACTGAGGCCCAGTGCGTTCAGCTAAAAAAATTCAAAAAATAAACAAAGTCATTTTCCTGTGTCTTTCGAAAAGGGAGGCGAAGTTTCATTATTTTAAATGATTTAAATTGTACATGATTGTTGTAGTTAACATAAGTTACAAAAGCTAACTTAATTAGCTGGTCTTTTAAAGAGCGTGCACACAAATTTGAAGTTAATACTTTCTAAAATGCTCACTTTATTAGCGTGACATATGTTAAATGAGCATATAACACCAAAATAGATTAGAAACATAGAAAGTGTTTAGAAACTTCATTTATCTGGAAATTTATTAAAACTAAGAATTTTGGGATTGGCATTTCCTTGCACTCTCACGAAATAAACGTTATCCTTACTACTTACGAAAAGTAGAATTGTAGTTGTGTATAAATTAAATTTTTTAAAACTATAATCCAGAAAATTCAGAGAAGAAGTATGAGAAAGCAAAACCAAATTACTAGTATCCACTCGTGCTCAGTGATGGTTGCAGAACAACAAAATTGAACATATGCATCTGGTCAAACGACGAACAAAGCCTGTGTCCTGTTTACAATCTGATGTTGGACTTGATGTTATGAAGAATAGTTGACATTGATTTATGAATTATCCTTTTAAATTCAATTTATGAAAATCAAGTCATTAAACAAAATAAAAACCGAGATTCACAAATTAAATTGATACAAAATATCAAATCAGCCGCAAAAATGTATTTAACATTTTAAAACAAAAGCAAGATTTCAAAGAAAAAATCTAAATAGAAAAAGTACATGATACATTTTTATGGCAAACTGACACTGGTTTTACTATTCTTTTCATTTTTATACTGTGATTCCCATTGATCGATTGTAAAACATTGAACAAGTTAATAGGAAATGAAAATCAAACTAAGTGCAACAGAGAGTAGAAATACGTTATCATCAAATAAATGTGATTTAAATTCAAATGCAACAATTATCTTATCTTCTTTTCTTATTAATGTACATGTTAGTTTGAATGCTGATAAAAAAGGACGTCCAAATTCAAGTACTGATATGGATCTTAATCATGTGATAATGCCCGTAAATGCAAAGAGCAGTAAACATATCCGGAGACATTACTTTTTTCTAACGCACACGTTCACATTGGGGATCAGTTCATGTAAAAACTTTTTAAAAAAATTAATACCTGATAAGATATGAAAAATGAATTGAAATGAAATAACAACAACCATTTAAACCTTTTATTCAGCAAAATATCAAAAGATATATTTAGATCTTTAATAAATGTATCAATTACGAATTATTCCATAAAAGCAACGAAATAGTAACGTCTCATTAGTCATTACCCCCTGGAACAAATACCAATAGGAGCGGCAAATAAAAACTGTAAACAATGCAACTGTGTCCAGGCCCTTTTAAAAAACAATAACTAAAAAAATCGAAACGAAATTGGATATTATTAAGAAAGAAATATAAGTAAATAAATATTCTGATACCATTCAAAGAATATAAATGTAGGGAACTTAGTTTAATGATTTCAAACCTTTTCAAAATCCGTTGTTTGTGTTGACCAGCCAATGCGTATCTGTACGTGACTTTGGACTGTTGTCGTCTCTCGTCGTAGTTTTGTTTTGAGTTAAGTTGAAGACTGAAGCTAGCAGCCAATAACATATACCCCTACGCCCGATGATGCTTTAGCAGTCAACGAGGAAATTCATCAAAGAACTTAGCTCCAGAGTACTCTGATACAATTTTATTGCAGCTCGGAGGACCGGGCTGCTCTATATATACACGTTTAAGTGTTGGTGTATGGGGATTGAGGTGGGAGAAGTTATTCAGAATTAAAGGTTTTCTAAACATTAAGAAGATTCTTTCCATCTATAAATTACGAGATACATAATATATTTACTTCCATAAAGTGAATCTGTAAAAATGTATATGTTTTTCATAATTAATATATAAAGTTGCTAATCATTTACTATCGAAAAAACGACAGGTCCCCCTTTTTTTTAGAACATCGAATTTACTTACCGCATAAAAACGTACTCTATACAATTCGTATTTTAGATTCCTAAAGTGAAATACACTTTTGAATATAGGGGATGCACGTGTCTGGTTTCAATTTATATTTTATATAGTCAACATATACTTGAGGAACATTTACTTGAGGAATTAAGTTTAAAAGGGTATTGTTTTTGTTCAATTTTCATCCGACTATGAATTTTCAAAATATTCTCCAATATCGTCTCCATCATCTAGACGCATGTCCTTTTCACAGATATCGAAGAGGTTTGATGATCAAGACGACTAATTTCCATTGTTTAGTTTATTTATTTCCCGGGCGACAATTGATGGTTACATCAATGTTTTCTTGTTTGTTTGACTATATCTGTTTAATGTCCCTCTAGAGAATTTTCACATAATGGAGACGCCATGCACGACTTGCCGGTAGAGAACTACAAATTTTGTTCTATGCTCGGCACTGAGGGCCATTGATCCGTGAGGGATCTTAATTTTTCGTGCCAGCACATATTGCGACACGGGACCTCGCTTTATACGGTCTCATCCGAAGGACCGGAAAAAAATTACGCATAACCGATTAAAAAACTACCCAGCAGTATCATGAAAAAAAAATCATTGGAATATAAACAAAGATGTTCTCTTTAAGCATAAAGATGAGATTTTTTTCAGCCTGAAATACAATATACTAAGAAATCCAAACAACAAATTAAATACTCAATGAATATGCTTGCCACATACATTCTAGAAAGTTTTCCTATGTATAGCAAATTTTAGTTACCAAAACTTTTCTTGTGGTATAATAGCAATGGTATTAACCCCTTGCAAATTCTCATAAGTATATACAAAATAGGATTTTTTTCTCTGAATGGGAATAAAACTGGCAGGCCTTTCAATTTCATCCATATTGGCCTTCCACTCCAACTGAATTACCAAAATGATTTTTATTGTTTCATTCATTTTGCAAAATCAATTGATCCTTGCAAGGCAGAGAACGTTATTTTCCTTCAATAAGAATATTATGCAAAATTATTTTCTCCATTTGACTAGGGGTAATTTTAAGGTCCATGATAGCAGCTAGTAGTTTAAATGTTTAAACATATAGCACCAACATAAAATCTTTTAATCCGAAATTGTTTAAGGAACCTGCTGAGATATTCTAAATTCAAATTTTACATCAATATCACGAAGAAGAAAATATACGAAGTAAAAATACAAAGAAGTCATAAAAATAACTGAATCATTAATGATAAAACTGAAAAAAATGGAGTTTTACAAGGTAGTCCCACATAACCAAGGCTATTCCTGGTAGTTTTCGACTGGGTATTTACAAAAATATTAGAGGAATTCATTCTCCCTTTGCTTAGATAATACACGGTCCAGACTTTGCATAACTTTATTTCACTTTATAACTCACTTTAACAGACATGAGAGAAAAGATTACACATCTAATACTGAACAAAGAGGCTGAAATTGATAAGAGTTATAACCAAGAAAGGAGTAAAAGTAACATTTCATAAAGATGATGTGACTGAAAACAACCAATTTTCCTATCTTAGTATAGTGAAAACTGTCTAATCCGACACCAGATTAATCCGAGAGACTTTGAATTCCGACGTTTAATTTCTTTCCCATTTTAGTATTTTCCTTGTTATTAACATTGTGCAATCCGACACCCTGTCTACTAGTATTCCGACACAAAATTTGTCTCCAAGTGCATGTCTGATTACACAGGTTTCTATGGGGCGCCGTTTTAGTATTTACTGCCAAAAAGAGATATCACCTATTCGAATAGGTGATATCACTTTTTGGTAGTAAATACTAAAACGGCGCTCCATAAAAATGATGTAAAAAAAATGATAACGTCAGCAAAAAAATAGGTTTTGCAATCATATCATATGACAGTCCATATGCAATACGTAATAACTAGTAAGGGGAGTACATTATTTTGTGGACAAATGCTCAAGAACTCTCTCTACACAGCACATTAAAGAGTTCCGATTTTGTGGTATTTTTCTGTAGTTAGAGTGATCTGCTCTTAGAAATAAATTCCAATGGAAATTTTCATACATTACTTATTTTGTAATTAATTCCAAGTTTTCTTAACAATTAACAAAAAGGCCAAGATAAATTAATTTAACGTGTAATTTTTCATGTTTTTTCCCTAATGGAAGTAAACAACAGTTTAAACATTTTTCCTGAGGATAAATGCCACGTACATTAAAATTGAAAATTAAATAAAATTAAGCTCAATATTTACACATTTATTCCATATAATTTTCTAAATGTCCGAAAAACATTTTACACTGGTGTAGAGAGGGTCCTTAATTTTCTTTATAAAGTCTACAATGGCAAACTTGTACGATAATATTATAATATAAACCATTATTGAGTAAATATTCAAAAATTAAAACAATACACACCATTTAATGAACAATATATGCGTAAATATTTTGTATATGCACTCTACACCGATCGGTCTTACCTAACGCTTATTCCATGATAACGTCATAAATATGGATTTTGAATTCTTATTTTATGTTCATGGACACGCCCCATATTTTCCCTCTCTCTGATTGGCTGAGATTCTACAATGTTTGAAAAATACTACTGTGGCATGTAAGTTACATTGACCTTCCAGGTCAAATAAAGGAATTATTGCAAGTCAATCTAATGAACTGTTCCTGTTCCATTTTTCTCGTTAAAACTTTAAATTAAAGCAAAACAGTCATGTAGGACTTTGCAATCATTTAATCATATAATTAAAAGTTATTGCTGTTTTTTTTTTAGGTGAAAACGATGAATTAGTCACCTTCGAAATACAATATTAACTTAGCCCTTTGGACTCAGTGAATATTGTACTCCTCGGGTGTCTAAATCATTGTATTATCTTCAGAAAGAGCAATTATTGTATAATATACTCCGTATTTCTTCTGCTCGAAATTTGTATTGTTAAATGGACTTTTGAGCTGAAATACTCTTTGTTATTTTTAAAAGAAGACAGAATATTCTAATAGATTAAAGGTTATAAGGAGATATTTATCGTATGTGTATTCAAAGAGATGGTGAATATACAAGTGACTCAGGAAGATTTGAATGCAATGATTTCAAATTACATGTATATAGTTTCTATCTGAACGTTTACCTAATATAAGGAACTCAGGGGAAAAAGCCGTCTCCTCAAGACACCTGTTCCCAGCTCTGTATAAGCATTGCTAATTTTTTTTTATAGTTTAAATGGTATTTTGAGCAGGATCTCTCTTACAACTTTTCGCATTTCATACCTTCCTCATAATTTGTATTTTTTAAATAAGTGTAATGAAATTCTCCAGTTTATTACATTGTATAAACATTGTAATCATAAATAGCCAAAAAAAATAATTTACACTAATCGCAGATATTTTCATCTCCAATATATTTAAAATTAACAATTAATTGGTAAAATATATTGTTCACTACATCAGGTATGTGGCAGTTATAAAAAGAAGACCGATCTCTACAGGTTCATCTCAAATGTAAAGTATATAATAAGCATTAAGTTACAAAATACTTATAAAATAAACAAATAAGGTTTGAAAATGCATTATAAAAAATCGCTGTACCTTTTCATGAGAATTTTTGTATGGAGATAAAGACAAAATCAAACTCCTTGTCGCTTTAGTCTGTAGTTACTCAGAATTAGCAAAAAGATCATTTAATAACATTTTCTTTGTAGAGTAAAATTGCCACAGAGGTAAAAAGTCATTATAGCAATATCAAAAAATACTCGGTCAGATTTATGGTTCTCTCATTGCTTTTGCTAATTTCCTTCCAACGTTGGAACTTTTTCGGATTTTTTCTATTCCTTCAACTAAATTGTCAATAAAATCTGTTTCATCATCTGGAAAAAAAAAGAATTATAAAGATTGTTTTTATTAATTTTTTTAAAATCTCATATCATAAGCGAAATCCGGATAGGGCCATTTAATTCACTATCGCATCAAGGTTGAGATCGATATTGCAATGACACGCAATGACAATGAAGAGATGGCGGGATAGCGACGGCACGTTGTCGATGGCGCTGTGATGATGACGATATCGCTCCATTCTGCTATTGCACCATCGTGATCGCATTTTCGCACCATCGCATCATCGCTGTCACGCTATCGCATCATCGTCAACGCATTATTGCGCCATCGACATTGAAGTCGATACTTGATGAAGCTATGGTGAAGCATGTGGTTAACTGAATTACAAACAGTCAAGGTACATTTCAAAATTACTTATTTTCAGAAAATATTCTTTTATAATTTATTCATACAAAAATCTGTTATATTTAAAAGTTAAACTCTGATAAATTGTATCTGAAAATTATGTTTAAAAGAATTTAGAAAAATTACAATTTCTTAATAAAGTTGAAAGAATGACAGACAAGAAGTCTTGATCATCCAGATTATCTTGAGACAATCATCCTAGTGAAAGATAGCTGCAATAGTAGCCCTTTTTGATTTTTCATATCATATGTTTTCTGGAGAGGGCAATAATTCCAAAGAATCTCTGTAATGGTGCAAACATATTATTTATTAAATACGGGCGGCTGCAGGTAAAATAAAACTGCCCTCCTCTGCAGCCATGATAGTCCTCGCGTAACACAAGGCATGAAATGTCAATAGAATAGCCATTTACTGATAATTTGAGCCTAAATGCTTGCGGGTGTGAATCACTGCTGCACTTGCACAATTACTGAGATCTAAGAAGTTGTAGCATCCCCCCTCCAAAAAGGGAGAGGGATACGTTATTGCAGCTAAGTGAGGGACAAGAACGTTATTCCTTGAACTTCGAACTCAGGGTTTAAAAAGAAAACTCACAGCCAAAAAGCAAAAAGAAAAGAAAAAGAAAGCTAGCAAACGGTGTAAACATGCACAGAGTTTGGATGAAATTTAATAATAAAAAAAATACAGTTTTATAATTTGACTTACTTTTTAAATCATAAACATTTCAACATTAACAAGAAATACAAAAAAAAAAGAAAAGAAAATTCATAAACAAGAAATTCATAGATATTGTCAATTCACAGGAAATGTTTCGTAAATATGTTAGTCTGTTACTCCTACTTGTGAGGTTTTGATGTTTCCCTTTCGTCTCCTGGATTGGGTACTTGTCCATAACTTGTAAGTTACTGACAAGTTTGTGACGTGTTTGTTCTCCCATCTTTTTCGTAAATTCTTCTAGTCATATATTTGTATTTTTTCTTATGTGTATTAATATCCTTATAAGGGATATATTCAGATATGGGCATGTGTAATTTTTGTACATATTTGGTTAATTTGTTTGGAAATTTAATGTTTTATATGCCTTTTACAACAAACCTTTTTTTAATTATTGCAAAAAAAAGAGGAGAGTAGACTCATGTATTGAGAAAATTAATAATATTGAGGAAGGTTGAAGACACTGGTATAATTGTATTTATGTGCAACATAGAGTAATTTATACCATCTGTGTTAGTCTATTGTTATTAGAGAATTTTCAGGAATTTTCAATGGCGCAACGAATTCCTGCTACTACATATATGTATATATTTGTAACTTGATCTTGCTTATCAAGACCATGCATTCTGATGGAAATAATTTGACCAACCCCCTCCCCTGCCACCACTCAATATATACTCAATTGTATTGTTTAATTGATATCTACAGTGGAGTTATGGTATGTTATTTGTTTTCTCATTTGATACGTTAACAATGTTATTATATCATACTTATTTTGTCGTGTATTTATAGCATACATATATTAACATTGAAGTTGTTCTCTAATTGATTTGTTGTTATTAATATTTTAATATACTTATTTTGCTGTGTGTTTCACACGCTTTTAAGTTTGGCTTGTTTGTTCTCCAATCTTTTTTGCAAATCCTCCTAGTCATATTTGATTTTTTACATTATGTACATTAATAGCCTTAGAAGGGATATATTCAAATATGGGCATGTGTAACTTTTGTACACATTTGGTAAATTTGTATGGTATTTTAATAAATGGACATTTACAACAAACATTTTGTTTTTATCTTTGCACAACAAAAAGCAACGAAAAACAGAGCAGAGTAGACTCATCGATGGAGAGAAAAAATTATTTCGAGGAAAGTTGAAGACGATGGTATAAACATTTCAATAAAAGTTTACCTTTATATAGAATTGGGACACAGCAGTCTCTAACATCCTCTAAACTGTTTTCTTTACATGGAACATCTCGCAATATAGTTTGAAGCTCCTTCTCAAACTGTTCAATTTGTTTTGTAAATTGCTGGTTATTCAATCCAGCAATGTAGGATTCATGCATATTGCGCAAAGTTCGTAAAGGAGCTGCAAATTCTCCCATGAAAAACTCTACGAATTCTTTACGTTCACTTGGATGTTTGGGTTTCTAATTAAATTAAAACAAATACATATGAAGCATCTCTTATGGCATACTAAAACAGTAAGAAATTATTAAATGTAGATAACAGCGCTAGGCATTTTAAAATAGAAATTGTGTAATTCAATTGAATTCTCCGCCTATCATCAATTTGATACATTGTGTGATGCTTCAAATAAACGAAGCAAATGTTTTCCTTTTTACAATCAGTTACCAATTCAAACTCTTTGAAAAGAAATCACAACGGAAACCCCATATTTATTATACAAACATAGTAAATAAATATTTAAGAACTTTTAAAGTAAAGGTGATAAATGCAGTATAAAATTCCAAATAACTTTAGAAAACTCACTTTATATATGCCATACATATTCACATTAAACTGTCTCCTAACACCCGCAACACTGGACTCCACTTTACTAACGGATCCAAATTTTTCTATGCCGTATTTTGGAGACTCAATCTCATCAAGTGAATGAATCGTTTTCCCAGATAATGGAATAAACTCGAACAACTTTACAAGACACTTTTTAGGATCAGCGCTAATTTCCTTTAATTTTTGTTCACATCTTTTGTCCAGTTCTGCAATACATATAGATTTCTTGGAGACATCTCTGAAACTCAGCGTCAACTATTGTCAGGGATATAGTTTCAGTCAGACTGAAAGAAATAAATATATAGACATACTTACCAGTAACAGCATATTGTAAATAATTCACAAAAAACGCCCATGCTAAACCGTATGCTACATTCCCGACCGGAGATAATGACTTCATTGAAACTGGTTTGCCTGAAATGAGAGGTACAAAACTTCAAAGAAATATTTCTAAGTACAGTGATAGTTTTCAATTGGATATGTACATAGAATATAATTGGTATTAGGGACCAAGAAAAATTTATCAAAATGTTTGGACCAGTGCAATCAGGCATGGGATAATGATTTTTTTTCCATCGAAGAAAACTGTTTGACAAAAATACTTTTAGCATTATGTACCCATCGGGCAAATATTTTTTAATGCCTACGGTACTTAAGGGACACATTTACTCAAAGTTACGTTTTTTTTTTCAAGAATTAAAAAAAGCAATATCACTAGTCTTATAAATATCATACAAAGTGCAACAAAAACTCATACGTTAATTATGTAACGTCGAGAATGCCTTACTGAAAGTCCAAGGATAACTGAGAATTGTACTAACAAAGTACTCGTATAATAAACTCCTATAATATAATATACATACCAGGTAAAAATAATTGTTAACATTGTATTTTTTTGCATTTTTTTTCATAAAATTCTAACAACGAACATGAAACCATGAGGCAATGTTTTTTTCTTTATGAATCTAAATGTAAGAGAAATGTATTTTTTTTTAAATACGAAAGCCATGGGACATTAATTTTGTACTCAGGTCCCATCATTGTGATAAAGATTTGCCTTGATCTCTTTATACCAAATAAATTTTATTCTTTTCTTTGTATATATAACATTTAGAAAAGGGTTCGTGATTATTTGTTATATCGAGTACATTTATTTTCAAATGAAATATGTAGATAATAGTGTTTTTTCTCGATATCATTACCATTTATGATGTCAAGGATTCTGTTTTGGTACCCCTCCTCTTTAATGCTGATGTATGTCACCCAGCGTATGAAGTCCGGAATACTACTGGGATCTGAATCTATCAACACTGGTATAACTCGGAGCTCGTTGTCCTCCAAACTGCAACTTAAAACATTTGCCATCCAGAGTGGCATGCACTCAGACTTAGTCATGGACATAGCATTTCCAGACATAAATAAAACCACCCAAGCAGCAGAGGTTAATCTTTGTTCTGTTTCATGAAGGCTCTGGTCCGGCATTACTACCTTAGTTACTCGTTTCAATTTTTCCTCTAGAGCAACCCTCACTTTTAATGCATGATTGGAATCGCATTCAGAATATAAAAGACACACATCATGTTTGAACCTCTTCTTGTTACCGGGGAATGGCTGTTGCTACAAGCGTTAAAACAATTCATTATAGGACTGACTGAAAAAACGAATGACATATTTCATGTTTAAGACTTAACCATGCACTTAATTTATCTGCTTTATACCCAGGAAGTAATTTCTAAATATTGCATTTCAGCGTATGACCAACATCGCTTAAACTTAGAACCAAGGGACCACAAATTTCAAAGAAGCAATCTTGCTCGTGATAATCATGGATTTTGCTAAATTTCGGAAAGCTGAGATTTTTAATTCTAATGCAATTGTTTTGTAAAACACGTTTTGATTGGCTACTGCACTGATGTTTGAAGCAGTAAAACGAGCATTAACGAGGAAGAAAGCTTTTCATTGTGACGTCATAATAGAGCGACGCAAAATCACAATGCTCCGTGACGTATTTCATGCAACAAAATTGATTGCATTAGAATGGGAATAACTAATCTTCTAATTTGGTATTTGCGACCGTTAATGCTGATTTAACGGTCGCAAACATCCGTTTTACCGGCTCCGCGTACGCGTCGCCGGTAAAACTCAGTTTGCGACCGTTAAATCAGCATTAACGGTCGCAAATACCAAATTAGAAGATAGTTATTCCCTAATTTACGGTGCTTAGATTTTAAGATTTTTTTTCCCCACAATTTGATCGATAGAGATCTCTCCACTTATAAAAATCCTTACCAGTCACCGGGTGTCCACAAAATTTATGTCCACATCCTAGTGATATTAGTGATATAAACACTAGGTTTATCGTATACTTTTTAAGTATGATTGCTAAATTTACGGAAGAAATTTGAAAAATGCATTTATTCTAAATATCTGATTTTAAAGACTACAATTACAACTACAATAACATCTACTCCTCACTTTAATATTAACAGTGGTGAAGGAGAAACTTCAAGAGTATTATGCAACTATATATTCGAAAAGTGGCGTAAATTAGTTGTGCATAGTTAAAAATTCTAAGGAATTTTCGGAAAAGTTGAAATCACAATATTTCACCCAAATCAACAGAATAAAATCTTGAGACTTTTCAACTTTATATATGCATACAACCATTCCTACGATAGATTAAAGTCCAGCCTTTTTGATACCATAAGCAGACCTGTTTTTGTATTGATATGAAGCAGAATTTTTCCAAAAGTTTAAACATGAAAAAAAAACACCACTTGATGGTGCATTTTACTCGACATTTAGATAAATCGACAACGTATTGTCAACTAGTAATGGTTACTTCCATTCTTATTTCGAAAAAATATATCCCAGTGAGCTTGAAATAAAAGATATAACAGATTCTGACACATTTGTTTCATATTTAGAAATTTTACTTGAAAAAGACGTAAACGGTAACCTAACAACCAAGCTTTAGGATAAAAGTGATGAAGTTCCATTTTCACTCGTCAACTTTTCTTACTTTTGCAGCAATATACCCTCGTCACCTGCAAACGGTGTTTATATCTCTCAGTTGATTCGATACGCGAGAGCATGCTGTACGAATGAACAATTTCTATAACAAGGTAACTTATTGACAAACAAGTTGATGAAGCAGAAATATCAGTCGCATTTAAGGGTCATCATATCGTAAATTTTATGGTCGATAGAATGACTTTGTCAGCTAGTACAATTTATCATTGAGTCAAATTTTGACTGACGTTTTTCAAACTAATTGTTAAAGCTGAACACTACTCGTAAAAAGACATAGCCCGCCATATTTCCTGTTCTTCAACGCTCTCCCTACAACCCGTATATAAGGAGCAGATCGCTTATCAGTTCAACAGGACAAATGTATCATGAAAAATACAGGTCAATACATTATTTACAAACAGAAAATGCACATAGGAATAAACACAAAAAATCAAAGACCACGAAAGGAGCACTACATGTCGACCACGAGTTTCGAGTGTGCAATCGGGTGTAACGAAATCTAACGGTTTATATTTTCAGCTTTAAGCCATTATGTACACACTGAATTGTCGTCGACCAAATTTTCCTTTAGTTCTCGATCATGACAAGGAGCACACGGCAAGTGTGGCCGATCGGCAAGGGATACTCACTTCTCCATGGCATTCTATCCAACCTCAGATGTCTTAAGAGGTTCGTGTTTGCTCTGCTTTAATCTTGTATTGTTAAATGGACTTTTGAGCTTGAATAGTGTTCGTTATCTCCATATATTTCATTTACAAGGATTTAGCAATTCCACGGTTTCGGAGAAGTAAAAGATATTTATTATCGGACAACTAGTCCCAATAGACAAAAACTGACAGCAATGGGTAAACTCTGTATAATTATAATCTTACTCACGGCATAAGAAGGTCCAGCTTTAAACCGCTTGATGAGTTGAAATGATGGAGTAGCACTGTCATCTTTCGTCTCATCTGTAAGAATTATCAGTCACAGGGAATTATAAACAAACGGAAATACCTTTAATGAAAAATTAACATTTTCTCATGTCATTATATCAGTCTTTGTCTTGAATAAAGAAGTTTCTAGTTTGAGACTTGCAATTGGTGATTTTGAATGCCGTGTTAATTTTTAATGAATAAATATATATGTATACGTCTTATATTGTACCTTGTATATAAAGTGTCGTTATGAGAAGGAACCTGAACGAAACGGTGAAAGTGAGTGACAAGAAAAGAAGTGACTAAATCTTAAAGTGTTTAATTGGATTGATGAATGGTTGTCTATGTGGATTTGTGGAAGCATTCAGTAAAAAGAATTTAAATCAACGGATCAGTCTATCGTATGGTACACAAAACAAAGAAGATTGTCTTGAAGTTGCAAAGACTCTAGAGTCAGTTCGAATATTGATTGGATAACGATTGGATACATTTGTAATGCATTATTCGCATACTAATTTATCTACATATCACGTCAATAAAAGATTCACAGGGATTGTGGTTTTTTTTTAACAACAAAGTGTGCTCACTCCTCCAAGACACCTAATCCGAATTTTGGAATTTTTATTGGTATCTCTTTCATCTCATTTGATTTTGAATATTTAATCGTATGTTTGTATTTAAATTGTACCGGTAATTGAATTAATTTTTAGTAAGATATCATTCTATTTATTTCATCTATAAAAGATAATATGAATTAATTTTTTTCATTAAAAAACCTACCATCAAACATGATAACTTCTACTGTGCCAATTAACCTGTCATTCAGCTGGTGATTCAGTATCTCCTGGAGTTTGTAGTAAAATCTCTCTACTTCCATAACTCTCTGATGGGCTGTAATATGTCCTAGAATTTCCTCAAACACTTTACCTATAGTACCAAAGGCGCTGGGGATTTCTGCACAACAGTAGTACTGCTGTAACACAAATAAAAAGATTCAATATGCCAGGAACTAAAAATATTTCTTGGTTGTTTGAAATAATTCTGTCTTTATTTGGATTTGTTTATCAACTTAGATTTATACTGTATAATTATCATATACATATTTAGAGTAAACATTTCAAAAATAACATAACGTGAGTACATTAGTATAAAATTAAGCAAAATTAAATTGATGTATGACCAAAAACGGAGAGCAAGAGGTCATCTGAGTGACTCAGGTGACCTAAAAATAGTATAGATGTAACATCATATCAGTAAAAAACTTTCAATTCCAAATTGCTCCCAAATGTACGAGGAACCTACAACGGTTACTTCATTTCTCCTACCTGTCCATCATCATCCGACACTCGGTAAACCACAGGAGTGTAAGTACGAGGGGAACCGTCCACCGTTAATTTTAAGGAGAGTTTGTCAACCTCCGAAATTCGTGTGTCATCTGTTAACCGAGGGGCCCTTCCTGATCTGGGCAGGAGAATAAAGAACTTCTCAAGAAATCTGCCAGGGTGTTCTCTGTATGCATCAGATTCTCTTATTTTTGTCGGAATTTCTGAAAGTAGTACATTTATGTACAGCTTGTACCTCCTATCCTAACGTTTAACATTTTCCAATTTTCCATTTACAGATTAAACTTTTGAAAAGATTTGGACAGAAAAATAAGAGATATGAATTATATTCAAAATCAAAGTTTCTACAAGGAACTTTACCAGGAAGGATGAGTTTTAGATATCCAGTGAAGTGACTCCATGCCAGTCCTGTCGCAAAGTTTCCTGCCGGGATTACTTTTGTCAATTTTATATCATCCTCTGAGAAGGAAATATTATAATCGAAATATAAAAATGAACTATTTTGTACTAAGGAGGGTGTGCCTGATCTGTAAAACAAGGCCAAGACTCTGGGACTTTTTAAAATGTAACGAAACAAAAAACTTTAACAACCTTATTGAAAAACAATACAACCAACTCACACGATCTTTGTTAAAAAAACGAAATTATTTACTCTAAAACTTTTTAAAAACGTAATCAATGAAAAATTCTTTTAACAAACATATTTTTCAAGGTTAAAAGACAGACTTCATAATCCATTAACACATATGCATCACCTTTAATGTGTCGGACCACAGCTTCCAGACATATCTCCTGGCGATTATAGTCCAGTTCCACAATGGTGGCATTCTGTAACATGGGAATACTGGAGATGTTCTTACGTTCGAATCCATGGAGCGTCAATATCGTGAGACATAGCTGATCGGTTTTCACGCATTTCTCCAATGCCAAAAATGTCTCCAGAGAAAATCTGGCATTGTTACTATTTTGAGATAAAATAAGCAGTACTTTCCTGGCATTTTCGATGGCTTTACTTGTGGAGGGCATAATATTACCTCCTGGATATTCAATCTGCGGCAGAGCATACGTCAACTCATGCGAATCGAAATACTGGAGGACAGTCTTAAACACTTCATATTCATCATCTTGCTCATAGACAACAAGGGCGTCGCTTTCCCTGACCCTCTTTAGCCACGAGTCAAATTGATCTTCGTCGTCTGGGTCTCTATAGTTTGAGTAAGCCATTTTTATCTCATGAATTTTGACGGACGATCAAACGTTCAACTGAAGAAAACAGAAACAGGAATGCATATAATATACATGTAATACAAACAAATCTGTATGTCACCAAAGATATAACAGCACTTTCAACATTGTTATGAAATAGGTGGCAATTTGAGCTGATAATCCAATTTGATAAGCTGCCTACAGCGTCGCTTCTTCCTTAACTTTATTTTGATTTCTATAAATATCTGTGTTTGAAACCTTTTTTTTCTGTTCTCAGTGCGATTGATAGATGGATTTTAGAAAATGAAGCAGGATGAAATGTTGTCTTCTCCTATAATATCTACATCCTACAAGGACGTTCCTGTCAGATTAAAATTTCATATACTTTATGTTATTTTATCTCGACACTTCGAGGTTCACCATCATTCATTCTTTACAGGTTTAATTACATTTGTAAACGAAATGAAAGTAGAACAAATAAAACATTTTATCAAATATGTGAGGATCTCATCAGAAAATGAAATGTAACATTTCAAGAACGAGTCGGTTTTCTCTCCGTTATGGCACGCCAAATTCATAAAAATGAGCTAAACATTTATTTCACAGTTGATAGACTAGGTTTATCGACTGTAAACTATAGTTTACAAACCGTAAACTATACTTAACAATTCGTTAACTATAGTTTTCATCTGTAAAACCATACTTAACGGTTGTTAACTATAGTTTACGAATGCTAATCTAAGTTTATCTGTCTGTAATAAAGCGTTAACAATAGATTTTGTTGATAAACATAGATTCACGTTTGTAAACTATAATTTACAATCGTAAACTATAGTTGTTAGTCATAGTTTCACAATCGTGAAACTATATTTATCAGTTAACAGTTAACTATAGTTAAGAGTTGTAAACCATAGTTTACAAATTGTGTAACTGTATTTATCGGATAATCTATATTTTGCAATCGCAAATGATTGTTTTCGGTGATAAGTATAGTTTACGGTTGTGAAACATAGATTATCGCGTTAACTATGGTTTACAGATGTACAATAAAGATTAACAGTCCGTAAACTATAGTTTACAACCGATAAACCTAGTTTATCGATTGTGAAACTATGATTAGCTCATTTTTGTGAATTTGGCGTGCCATACTCCGTGCTAAAAACAATTTAAAAGTGTGTTTTCTTAAGAAATTTTAAAAACTAAGAGGGAATGAACCTTAATATTTTTTAAATTACCAATATAAAATTAATAATTGAAAGAGGCGTTGATTGTTCTTGTTTCAAAGAAAATTTTGGACTGATTTGGTTGCCATATATAGAGAGGTAAATTAAAAACGAAAGTAGATTTTATAAACAAAAAATAAAAGGTTTTTAAACATTGTGAATAGCAAACTCAGGATGTGAATAAAGGCAATTAAGTTTAAAATTATTTCAAACCTCGTTTTAAACAGTTATTCCATGTTAAATACACCAGCCAATCTCTATGTACAGCTACGTGACTTTGGAATGAATTGTGTCTAAAATTGGAATCAAAGTTTTCCTGTTATCATTTCTCGTGCTACTTTCGTTTTGTGTGTAAGAATAAATGTGATATATAAATTCTTATATTATTATGATAATACAAACGTTTATGTAAATTTTGATATACAATAGCACAGATGAATATAAAAAAAATGAATTCAAACCTACCTTTAATTCTTTTTACAGAATATGGTTGTATGGACATTTTGGACAGTGAAAATTTCCAAACTGTCATGAATATCCCGGCTATTTCCTTAGTACTTTCTTTTTAGACAAGGTTAAAGTTTTTTTTTAATAAGTAAGGAAATATTTCAAACTAAAATATACACATCCAATACTTTGTAGCAAACGCGGTTCTGGGAGGGAGAAGCTGTCTGTTGAAAAAAATAACGATTTTATATTGTATATATTCATTATATAAAAAAAGATTCACAAAGACTCGAATAGTCATTTTAATTCACTGACTTCACCAAAAAACACCTGATATATTAGAAATTTAATCAGATCTGTTATTTAGTAATTCTGCATTAAAATCGATGGTCAAAACTGCTCAAACCATGAAATGTATGGCGTCAAGTTGGAAAGTGTTAAAAAGTCAAAAACACACGCAAATTGATGATGACAATTTTGTGATCACAAATTGTAGTGCCAAACGGTACATTAGAGTAAAAGACATCGTTTTTCCATATTTTCAATCATGGTATGGCTAACGGAAGTTACATGGGGTCCAGTAATTGAATAAAAGGCAACAACATGTTGATGTGCAGTTTCTTTTGAACTTTTCAACTCATTTTCTTTTTTCAGTTGTGAGAGAGTAACTTGAAATGTTTCCAACCAACCTTGACGGTGACGTTTACACGTAACAATGCGTTAACGTCGCATCAAGATAGGGCTTTATGTCACCTCGGTTATCGTCAAGGCATTATCACTGAAACCGATATTTATACTACAGACTATCATACTCATAATTTTCACGCGAATACTGACAGAAACTCTATGCTCTAATTTGGTCCGCGAGCTTGGCAACTTTACGTCAATTTTACTCTCACATGCGCACGCACACGTCGTAAGTGTAGTGTTTTTCACATGTTTACACTGCGAAATGTAGCCAGTTTTTGACGAGACTTTTGGGGGATTGTGGGTTGTTGTTGGCTTTTGAATGCTACAGCTACTTTCAATCATTAAGAATACCGTGCAAAGGGTTGAATAATAATCCTATGAGAAAGAAAAATGCACTGATAAACTCAATGCACTAGAAAAGCAAGGGTGTTTCTGATGCTCAAGGGAGATGAAATGATGAGAATTTTGATTTTATTTTTTGGGGGTATTGACATGTCAATATCAATAACTCATGAATTATCAAAGTCACACAAGATTTTGGTAACTTGTTGATTTAAGGTAAGATGACACGTTCCTTAAATATATCTTTTGTATCTCTATACATATTATATAAAAATATGCTTATTTGTCATTCTCTTGTGATTTCTACATTGTCTTCAACATGTTCAAAATTTTTTTAAATATATGTACATAAAAAATTATGATAAAGGCTTTTCAGATTATTACCCATATGGGATATATAAGAAATATCACCCTGTTTTTCTTGTCCAAAGCCTGTTAAGGTACCCAATTTTTTGTGAGTAAACATGTTTAGGTATATATCCTGACTTCAGTTAATGACAAATTCTCGGGAAAAGTTATATATTTTTGAAGAACGTGTCGTCTGACCTTAAGATGAATTAAAATGTTTGATAAAAATTTTAAAAAAAAATAATCGAAATAATATAGTTTTAATTTAATTCAATACCGTTTCTTTTCCTCTCAGTATATTTGCATGTTGAATTTTGAAAGCAACACATATCAATGGGCACTAATTTGGTTAATTAATTAACTGATGTAGTATATACATTGTATGTCAGAGTATATATAAGTAATGTTTTTATTCAAATCTCATCGTAAGAATGTATTAACTTTTTACACTACAGTTTATTTTTAGAAAAAATGTTTTAATAAAAGTGGTATGCGTATCGGAGTCGAATTACCTGGGCTATGTGGCCTCAACTGCGGGATGAAAAAATGTTAGCTATGTTGACAATGGTTGTCTTTCCAATCCTCGTTCCGGTCACACAAGCTGCTCAGGATTACGTGTTTGTTTCGGCATGTCCTCTTGGATCTTCAGAATGGCAGACGGAGGCCACACGGAAAAATTGTCAAGAGCCAACGCCCGACTATCTGTGTGCAGCGATAGAAAATTCCCCTGGCCAGTACGGCGAAATTTGCACCAAATATGGTTTATCCCCATCAGGTATTCATAAATGACTATTACTTAATTTGCATAATTTTTTGATTATTTGATTGAATGAGATTTATTTGTTTCGATTCGGTTAGGTCTATTTTATGGCAATTGTCAGATATACTTCAGCGAAGGAATGCAGAGTGTGTAATTTAAACCACAGGTCTATTTTTGTTGTATATAAGGAATGCCAAAGGCTAGCATAAATAAATGTATGTAGACGTACTAGACTACTGGGCTTGCCTGATAACACTAGTCGTAAAAGCGACTATGATCAGATGTGCTGAGCTGGACTTAATGCATGAAGTAAATAAATCTCCTTTTTTAATCACTGCTAGTCTAATAGGAATTTGTAACGAAATTCGAGTGCAGATTTAAGTGTTTTTACTACCACTTTGATACAATTCACTAACAGTTTTATTCCCGGTAATCTCCATTGTGTCTGCTATTTAACCATATGTGGTTTAAAGTCATTACGATGAGAAGACACGTGAATCAAAATTTGCATTGTTACAATATATTAAGAAATTCTCAAAAATTCCACATAAAGCTTACGTAATCAATATATTTAGATGAAGTAAGTTTTATGTTGTATTTTTTATATATTCTTCAAATATTCTATCTTCACTACAAGGTGTATCAATTAATTATTTTAAGCAGATATTTAGATATTTTTTCTGATGTAATAGATGTAGATTGATTTTTTTTTTTTATAATTCGGCACCTTCCTCTGTTAATTGCACAATCACTTTCATTATTTGAAGTTAAATTAGAACATTTTAGATCTTTTAAAAAATAAAAAAAGGATCTTAAATGCCAGCATTGTATTTTCTTATATTCTACTGTATGTCATTTCTGATTTGTATTTAAACTTTTTCTCAAGGTTACCATTTTTAAACATTTTCTAAAGTTTTGCCTTGCAATCGTTTTTCTTAGAAAAAAAACTTTTTTTCTCCTTTTACTTGTATTCCCAACAACTCTTCGTTAGCCAAAATTGAAAAAAAGTTTCTATAGCACTACCTATATCCTAAAATTTCACAAGTTTGACTAACTATCAAATCAATAAATTTTCCTAATTTGCTATATATTTGCACATATTAATTGTACATTTTTGTCCGTTAGTAGAGGCAAAGATTATCCAACAACATTTAAAAAATAAATTATTACCCCCCCTCTCTCTCTCTTGTGTCCCCTTAGTGATAACGTGTCCCTCACCCTTTTATTAGGGACGTGTGCAGTTCTCAATGAACAGACACATAACTTAGACTCAGTTCCGTGTGAGGCACCAGCGGGATGTCCGGACAAACCTTACAACCCGGGAGAACTTTATAATTGTGAGTATTATTCTTTTCAAAATGTAAAATCGTCACTGACATGGCGTAAAATAAAATAGTTACATTAATTAAATATATTTAACATCTTTTCACTATTATACCTGTGTTTAAAAGCTATTTAATGTCTGTTCACTATTATAGGGCCAATTTGTTTTGAAGATTTTTATGGAAAAGAAAGGTAAATGAAACATACCTCAATTAAGTATTCTATGTCTAGTTTGTTGGGTATGCCAGGTATAAACGATAGTTTGAAACGTAGGATTTGCATAACGGGCGATGCCCATAAAGAGTTATGCATAGCCCTGGCGTACTGCAACACACGTTCTAGAAAGGGATTCCTTATACTAGTATGTACATTTAAATATGAAATGATATAATCAATATAAATCAAATATGCTGTGTTATAGTCAATAGCCCCCGCCCACTAACGCCAGACAGAAAGACAGTTGCACGAGATTGACATGCATATCAGGTACTTAGCCTTTAACTTGGCAAAAGTTACATTCAGGTGTAATTATCAAGAAATCGACTCGCTTAACTTTCAAAGAATTATCACAGAGAAAAAAATTACAAATGTAAATGATTGTTTATATATATTTTTTTCTTTTAAAAATGAAGTCATCCATTTTGAAGAATCTTATCTACAATGTTTTGTACAAAGATTAGATTTGGGTTTAATACCAAGCCTTTAGTTGCTTGTAACTTTTTTCACTTTCTCGGCGGCAGAATTTACCTGCACAGACTTACTTACTAATCCTCCCAGTTTACTTCTGTACATGCACGTAAATCTTATTCCGCATTTAAATATACTGTTGAAATACAAATACACCACTAAAGAAAATAAAGTAAAAAATGCGTTTTAAAACAAATGGTATTTATCGTTTATGTAATAATAAAAATGATTAATTAATTCAATTTCGACCATCCGTGTTTAAAAATGTAATCATTTTGCTGAAAATTTACAAAATTTCAGATTTCCAATGGATGAAGGGGTAAACATGTGATAAAGTGCATGCAATGTCCTTTATATAATGTTTTGAAAGTGATGCTCACTTTTGCTTTAGCTATAAGTAGTGTAAAAGAAATAATATATACATTGTAACACTTTTTAAGCATTCAATATTGTTTTATATGTTTGATGTTGTAGAAGTTAAAACAATACTTAGAAGTTAAAAATAATATTTCTAACTCCGTGTAATGATTAATGACCAATCTCGAAAACAAATGAACTTTTTGACAAGGAAATTATATCATAATAATATTACTGATACCTATATTTTTTTCCTATTTAAATCGAGATCGAGAAAGCTTGTTGATTTTCACTTGTATGTGCTGAATTTTTTTTCTTTATAAATTTTTATCATTTCTCTTGGCGTTTTTTACTTATAGAACTAAATCAACCATAAGAACAAAAGTTAATGAAATTACAACACAGCATTGGAATACAACGTTCGTTGATGCGTATGTATACTTACTGTGAATTTTAAGATGGTTCATTTTAGGAGTTACAGTGTACTTAGCTAAAATAATCGATGCTTTTGATTTTAAAAAGTTCTTAACTTGATGGCTTCTTCTTATCTATCAAATGACAGTACCGGTGATACACAAGAGTGGGATGGTGGACTGGTTATCGGGATCATCATAGTGCTACTGCTCATCGTAGTTGTCTCCCTTGTAGCGCTTTGTATTCTGGATATGAGGAACAACTGGGGCTTGAGGAAGGCTATCAGAAAACGTGTTACAGGTAAAAAGTCAACCGCAGTATTTTAATCTATTTATTTATATATCATAAGCAAAATCTTTAATTTGAAAAAAAACTAGTTCCTTAATAACACTTTATTAATGAGAAATAGTTACTTAATCAGCAAAATATATATGTATAAGTAATCTTAAAATATTTAGAACATTTTAAAGTTTAAAAGCACACACGTTTGATACATTTTGATAAAATAAAAAAAGTTATTAAGATGTTATAGTGATGAAATTTAATTTTAGATCAAATTAGCCGATTACATGCTCAGAGAACAGAGGATGGCGCAACAAGAGGTAATTAAACATTAAGTATCATACATAAATTTTTTTTCTGTTTATTTCTATCAATGAATGTTATAACAGCTCTGATATAATATACATGTATTTATTTTCAATAGGGTCTGACAGTCTATTGGTAAAAGGAAACACAATCATTTAATCATGGAAAACAAAATTTAAATCTCATGATCTTTTCGAGGATTTAAATAATACCGATTGATTAATGACAACCAATTTTAATATAACTTTAAATTTTCCTCGATGCACATTAATCTTTTTATGCTATATCCTGCTAAGTAACTAATTGCTAAGCCCAATTAAACCTTTTTAGCTCATTTCTCTTGTCCAACGAGCAGCATGTGCATAACCGCTGTGCATTTAAGCCAGCAGAATTAAGACTGATTTTTTTTTAAGATAAGCACAATGTTTTCTGTAAAACGAACACCATGCACATTTCATCTTTATTTCCCCAAACTTACCATTGATTGTAAATCAATAAATATAACCGTATGAATTCGATTTTGATAATTTTAAGATGAAGAACAAGCAGAAAATGAAGATAATTTCGGAAGGGAACGTTTGCTACCAATTAATACAGGCGATGATTCTCTGCTGTCAGGTACTATATTATCTATGATATTCTAACCATAACAATATGGAAGTAAATGATGATTTAAATCATAGATTAAGAATCATTCAAGAATAGTTTTGTTATTAATGATTTACAATATACGAACCATTTTGGGACATAATGCCATTGGAGATGCCCAGGCCTAACTAAAAACTTCGTCTGATAAGAAAATGGTGTGAGTACATACATATGTAGGTTATTTTTTTTATATATATATAAAGAGTGGTTTACATATGTATACATGTATATTTTGAACTATTTCCAAAAAGAGATAACAAGGCAATTCAGAGAATCTGTTATCTATCTGAAGGAAATAAGAAAAGTATGCGCGGATCTAGATTGTTGGGGATGAAAGACACTTTAAGAGGGATGGGCGGGACCATATGGAGTTATGACGTAAAATTACTGAAAAAGTCAAAATCTTCTTGACAAATTGCCCAGATTTACACACAGACGTAAAAAATAAATTTGTGACATTGAATTTTGGAACTTAAAATAGATAAGGGTTTCCTTAAGATAAAATAAAAAGGAACCATGATGTGATACCGGTATTTATTGCAAAATCTAATAGCCTTCTCGGGAAATCGTGCAAAAACAAAAGTGTTAATTAAAGCAGACAGAATTTAAAAAAGTTTATTACCTTGACCTTTAGCCCTCAAAATCAGTAGCAGTGACGGATCCAAAAATTTTGAAAAAAAAGGGGGACGACCAGTTTTGGGTCAGAATAGGGATCCACAGAAACACCCAAAAAACATTGATTAATAAAATCTTGTATATTTTTTGGACATAACCGGGCGGGACCCCTCTAAACCTGCCAGTGAATTGAGATTTTCTTTGGCTCATAATGAATTTGCTAAGGAAAATTTCATTACAAAAGCTGAAAAGAAAAGCCTCTAGATATATCGCATGGAAACGAAAGTGTTTCAGACAGACAGAAATACACCTAGACGGACAGACAGACATATTCGAATTACATGTTATATCAAAGAAAGTGGGGGACAAAAAAACTTAGAAAAAAGTTTCACTGTGGAATACTCAATTAAAAATAATAAATATTATCCTTTACGTATGGAAGCAGAATTACAAAAGTTGAATTGTGGGACTACAATTTCCCCTCATGTCATAGGAAATCATGCAATTCATTAATACGCTGTAAATTTATTATAGATCTACGTGTACATGTAAGAACCGGTTAAGGATTGTCCTACTTTTTTTTGCTTTCTCAATTTATTTTTCACCGAAGAATGTTTTTATGATTTAAATTGCTTTAAATTTTTTTCTGTTGGTATGACATGTACACTATAATGCTTTCTTTATTTTAATCGCCACTTTTTAGCTCAGCTGAGCTGAAGGCTCAAGTGAGCTTTTCTGATCACATTTTGTCCGTCGTCCGTCCGTCTGTAAACTTTTCTAATTTTTGACTTCTTCTTAAGAACCACTGCGCCCATTTTAACCAAACTTGGTACAAAGCATTCTTGGGTGATAGGGAGTTAAAATTGTAAAAAAAAAAATGAAGGGCCAATTCCCTCACAAAGGGAGATACTCAAGAAAAGACAAAAATAGGATGGTGTCATTAAAAAATCTTCTTCTCAAGAACCACTGGGCCAGAAAAGCTGAAACTTATGTGGAAGCATCCTGGGGTAGTGTAGATTCTAAATTGTTCAAATTATGACCCCCTGGGGTTGGACAAGGCCAAAATAGAGAATCAAAATTTTACATAGAAATATATAGGAAAAATCTTCTTCTCAAGAACCACCGGGCCAGAAAATCTGAGACTTATGAGGGGCCACAATACTGAATAGGGAATCAAAGTTTTACATAGAGATACATGTATGGGAAAAATCTTTCAAAATCTTCTTTTCAAGAACCACTGGGCTAGAAAAGCTGTAACTTATGTGGAAGCATCCTGGGGTAGTGTTGATTCTAAATTGTACAAAGAATGACCCCCGGGGGTAGGGCGGGGCCACAATAGGGAATCAAATTTTTACATTGATATATGTAGGAAAAATCTTTAAAAATCTTTTTCTCAGGAACTTATAGACCAGAAAAGCCGTAACTTATGCGAAAGCATCCTAGGGTTGTGTAGATTTTAGCTTGTCCAAATTATGACCCATGGGGTCTCAATAGGTATAATTACAAGGGGGAAATCTGGTAAAGAACAGCATGGTCTAAGCTACTCATGTGAGCGATGTTGCCCATGGGCCTCTTGTTTAGTCAACAATATTCTAAGTTTACATTGTAATTTCAAAATAAAATGTCAGCAAAAGGTTTCAGTAGGATTTACAATCATGTAATTACATGTTAACACTTCATTTTGTGATTTAAGTATTTTGCTTTGTATTTTAGAAATTGTATGTATTGTTTACCTTGTACATCTCAGAAGCTTGTAACATTTATAAGTTGTGAAATATGATTGTAGATATGTATGAAGAGCCATTATCAGGATTAAAGACTACTACAGGTGAGACAATCAAATAGTATCTAGAGTTTGTCAACAAAAGACAAACAGCTAACATGTCCGTAATGTTGGTTTATCTAACATGATACGATTATCTTGGCACATTCCTATGTAAACGGGGAAAGAAAAGTAAATTTACCCTCTTGTGCAATAATTTGGCTATTTTCAAATTAAAAACCCTATTAGTTATTATACCTCCCCCTCCCGCAAACAAAGTTTTTTGGGTAGATGGGGGGTGGGTGGGAGTGGATATATAGGAATCAACTTGTCTGTCTATCTGTTTTTGCAAACGTGTCTGGTTAGTATCTTTCTAATGGACAAACATTGGTATCTACTGCTTAAAACAAAGATTGCTCATGGTCTCAGGTGTGTTACGACCTTGACCCAAGGTCATTTGTTTAAGTTCAAGGTCACTGAAAGAACCAAAACATCATGATTTGTGTTCGGTTCATATGACTTGATCATTACGTCTCGGATTGGAAACTCACTGTGCAACATATAGACCAGTCCATCGGATGAGACCGTATTAACCGAGGTCCCGTGTCGCATTGGATGACGGCACGAAATGATACCTCACTGTTGAATAGCCTTAAGTGAGAGTATAAAACAAAATTTGTAGATTTCCATCGGTTAGTGATGGCGTCTCGATAAGAGTGAAAGATTCTCGAGAAGACGTTAACAAACATACATTTAATCAATCTTTAATTAAGTGAGTTTCCATTTTACACAAAGATTGCTTATGACCTGAGGATGTGTCTTGACCTTTGAACAAATGCTACTGTGTTTACAAGTTCAGGGTCACTGAAAGAAAAATGACATTTTCTTGTTTGGTCTATATCTGCCTTAAGCAAAACTTGAATCTACGACTTCACAGAAAGATTGCTTATGATCTGAGAGTGTGTCATGACCTTGACCCAAAGTTTTTGTTCAAGTTAAAGTTCATTAAAAGAACAAAAAGTGCATAATTTGTGTCTAGTCCATTTTTATGGATAAACTTGGTAAGTTCCTATTATATACAAAGATTGCTTAAAATTTTAAGTTTTGACTTGACCTTGACCTTAGGTCATGTGTGGAAGTGCAAGGTCCTTAAAGCCCGAGATAATAAGCACCGCCCTCAGATTTACCTGGTCTGTATCCCCATGTCAATAAAAAAAATTAAGGTCCATCATTGGGTACTTGAAATTGATTGACATTTGGCTACTAGTCCCTGTGTATATCTCTTTCACCTTGTTTGACACGCGTGGCCACCATCAAATTAACTTTCGGTCTTCTGATGTTTACCGCTAAATTACCATCGCAATGAGGAAGCCATTTCGGTTCAAACAATTTCAGCTTGATTATAATTGATTAATTATCTGTATTACAAATATTTCATTAAAAAATGAATTTTTATCTCATTGTATTTCAATAAAATAAATCACGATTGTGTATATTTTTACTGGTGAAAATTGCATAGGTGAATGAAATCTTGTTTTCAGTCGTAAAAATTAAGAATGATACTTGTTGTGAGACATGGCGAAAATATACGATGAAAATAAAGGAGAAAATAAGCTGGTAACACAATGGATAACTAAGGATGAAACAAAATATCTTATACGTAACAACTTCGCTTGGACAAGTATTAAAGAATTAAAAGTTTCTTTCTTTTCTTTTCCTTTTTATAACCGAGCATTTCTTGCTTCGTGGGTTGCTACCTTCTTTCAAGGTCACAGCAATAAATTAATATTTTGTTTTAAGTTGTTTAGTTCTAATCTAAATTTACTTAAAATACACACATACTTGTATGTAATTTTAACTTTACAAAACCATCGTTATCATCGCGATTTTTTCACAATAGGATACAGAATGTACATTTGCTAAAAATAGGACCACGCGACTTTTTATACAAACGGCAAGTAACTGTTACTTTTGATCATGATCGAAGCTCTAATTAATTGTTACTATATTTACGATAATTAATTATGAATAGTTTTTAAGATTTTGAAAGGGATAGACACGAACTCAAGTCGTAACTGCTGTACATGTGACGTAAAACAAACCGTAGATTTTTTTACAAGATTTCTGCTTGTAAATCTGAAATTACGAAATTTTACAATTATCATTTAATTATTATTGATATTTTTTATTTACGATGTCAAATTCTACTAATTCTATGATGAACATTAGGCCACCAAGCTGTACAGGTAATACCCATGGACTTCTGTGTATACTGTTTGTGTATAGGGATTAGCGCTTCCCACGGTCTGCACGACGGTCAATGCCTCGGGGTGCCACGCGTGTAAAATTTAGTCCCTCCCCTTACCTGAGAATACCGTACGGTTAAAAATCTCGGCCTTTAAGTAAGTAGTTTGGTCAATAGTAGGAGAAATGCGTACATCAATAAGAACGAAACTGTCAGTGTACATTTCGGTCATATTGAATCAATTTGTACTTTGATAAATCACAAAAGGTAGATAAAATGACGAAATTGACAGAAAAAATAAATAATTTTTTTAATAATTATGACATGAAGTTCATATAACAAACTGCAATTTCTTAGAAATACGATCGAAGCACTTCAGGAGTAGGATATAGGAAGGAATACTTTAAGGGTAGATAGAACAAAACAAAATGAATTGAAAGCAATCCTAAGCTAGCTTACAAAATCCGAAACAACAATAGACTAACAATACATTGTACAATATTTATTATAAAAACAAACCTTTCACAAAATGCATAAAAGTATTCCGTACTTGTTGACCTCCACTGTAGAATATTATTTCAATTACCTTTATAATAGATTTTTTTATTTTAAAAAAACTTAAATCATACCAAAAGGCTAGTACATGTACCTGATATTTTAAATTTTATAACATATTAATACCGGTTATTCCCCTATACGAAAATCATGGAATAAAAACATCTTTGTCTTTCCAAACATGCAATGATGCATTGCAAAAAACCGTCCAGCGAACCGTCTTGTCTTTAGAACCTATTTACTCTCTTTAAATGGGCTTGTCTAATCCTGGCTATAATGTTATCGTTTAATCTTCCCTTCAAGAAGTCCAGTCTATACTAAGCGAATCATCCTCAAATGCTACCATAGACTGTGCTTTACGATGTTTCAGTGCGCAATATGTAGTAAATTTAGGTAATTTGAACTGATAAATTTTCTGTTCATTTCTTACATTTTTAATTTTTTGGTGATCTACAATCAAAGCGCTTTGACCAACACCCGATTACACCTAGTAATACGAAATGACCAGTAAATCTTACATCTAGGTTTTGATGTCATAATTCAAAGTGTTTTTTACTTCTTTACTTTTTTTTACTACTTTCAAAGTGTTTTATTGATTCATTTTTTTTATAGGAGGTGATGTATCATTTGTCGGAGGAATCATATCATGGAAACTTACAGTTCTTCGACGCTATCTCGTTATCTGTCTAAAACACAATATAAGCATCGAGGAATTAAAAGACAAAGTAATTCTATTTAAAAGTTCTCTAGACGAACATTTTAACGAGGTATTGCTAGAACCCTTACACAACTTAAAGTCTTTGGAGGATTATGAAAAAATAGATATGTTGGTAGTTTACAATCTTCTTCGTAATGTTTGTGAACACATACAGCCGCCTAAACGGGGGTGGGACTACGAACCATATGATACTGATTTAGGACTGGGAGCTGATATTGAAAGGGTACGTTTAGTGTGGAATGGATACTGCGATGAGAAGACTGTATTTGATAACCTTGACGCTCTATATGGAAGAATGCTGAAAAGATATGGAAATACTGAGGTGCAAATTAATGATGAGCAGGATGTCGACCAGTGCCAAATGCTTAAAGAAAAAATATCGCCGAGTAAGTGTATGTTAATCAAAGAAAATTAACTTGTATATGATATTTTTATATCAATATCGAAAGAGTTCAATTACTATTTAAAAATTGTCTTTTCGGTTTAAATAAATAAAGAAGGACAATCAAAATATAATTGTATTAATTTTACTATAGGTGTTCAACTAAAACCTGCATGCGAAGTTAGTGGTGGGATCGTCATAAGAAAACAAACAACGTTGGTAATGGAAATCCTCAATGAAAGTAGTTTAGTGATTTGTAAAGGTGCCATAGGGTGTGGGAAGACTAGTTTTCTGAAATACTTCGATGAGCTATACAGAGGGTTAGGCTGGGTTGTAAAATGGAGGGAGGAGGTGTTAAACAGCCCTGATGTCGATATTAAAGAAAATGAGAAGGTGCTGTTATGTTGTGATAACTTTTTTGGAACTTATGACAGAGGTGCCTTCAGTGCCACTTCAGAAATTATTGATCTTTTGAATTATCCAGAAAAAAATGATCAAGGTGGCCAACTGAAAATCTTGTTGGCTATTCATGATCACGTGTATGATGAATTGTTGAGGAATACATCAATAAATATTCTACAAAATAAACGAGCAGTAGTTGACTTGAACGAGTTACCCGATGCTGAACAGATGCTTATTTTTAAAGAGCAAAGAAAGAAAGGCCATTGTACCATTGATCCAAAATGCTGGTTCCGGAGGGTTGAGTTTGAATCGCTGAAAAATGCGTTAAAAGGGAATTCAGGATTAATCGGTGACCCGGCTTTAACTTTACTATTTTGTAACCATCATGACATATTTGCCAAAGGTGAAGCAACATCAAACCCTCTGAAAACGCTGTGTTCTTTATTTCAGATTATTTCGTCAGAAAAACCAGATTTATTCAATATTCTTGTGTTCACATTGTCTATTAAAACTCATATCTTTGATGAAGAAATGCCAGACTGGGCTGCAGCAGAACCGTTTGGACTTACAACTGATGACATCCGGGAAAATATCCGCCATCTTCATGGTTATCTTGATGTTTCTGTTGATGGAAGGACAATGAAAATGAAACATGAACTGCTCAGCATCGCTTTGTTCCACATTTGCGCAAGAGATCCTATCTATCTGCCTGTCCTTTTAAATCACTGCCACTTTGAGATGATAGAAGAACTCCTACGTCCACCCAACACTGAAACGCAGTCAAACTTTTCCATAACGTTAAAAGAATCCAATTTCCAAATACTCATTTCTAGAATTATGAGAGAAAATAGACATGCCAAGCTTATTGATCACCCTTTCTTGCAAAATAAACAGTTCTATTTGAATTTAAAAAATAGTTGTGCAGAAGGCGTTTGGAAACTTCTCTTTGCAAAAAAGAAGTGATATCATAATTGCAAACAATTAAATGCACATTGAATTATATACGCGCGTTACTTTGACTCTTGTAATGAATTCATTTGTTTAAAAATGCTGAAATAATCATAGAGTTGCATTTAGTGCATATTTACAACAAGCAAAAATTAAGAACCCAGGATTATGTATAATGATAAAAAAATAGTAACACAAGACATGTAGTGCTAGCTCCTCCGTGACACCTGATCCCACCTCTGATGTTGAGTGCATGTTTGCTTTTCTCACGATTTGTTTGTGTGGCCGAGTGATATATATAGAGTACATACGTGTAGGTGGCCATTTCTGTATTAATTTACATATGTACATAACAATGAAGTTGATTCCACAAAAATATAAGTACATGTAGATATAAATTATTACATATTCTACTACGATTATTGGCTACTTCAAAGGAAAGCCGCGGACATTATTCTCTAATAAATCACGAACGTCATCAAAAATTATCAGATCAGAAACACGTATAAAACCTGTGCATTTGAAATGTACATTTGACTTAAGAATGAAATACGTATTTAAACCACATTGATGTGTCGTCTGTTGCAATTTCAACACTGTATATTGCAGAAAGTAGCTGATGAATGTAGGTTTCTAAGGCCAAGCGGGACTGTTTCCCGAACCTCCCTCCGCCATATTTAAACAAGCATACGTATTCAAGTTTAGCAAAATAGTAAACGAAAGCCAAAAAGAAAAAAAAAGTTGAGGGGGGGGGGGGGGGGCACACCAGTGAGTGTTGGGTCACCCTTTTACTCTACATGTTAAAAACATGAAAGTTAAATTCCCCTTTCCTTTCATCTGTTTTTTTATTTTAATTTTGTATATGACGACCGGTGGAGGACATTATCGGACATTTCTCTCAGAATACGATCTCCCTGAAGCATTTTTGTTTCAAAAATATTCCCACATGATTCTTAGGTATCAAAATGGTTTACACTAAAAGAATGTCAACAAGTGCTGAACTTCAACAGAGAAAAAACCCTACGCAATCAAATCTAAAAATTTTTTTTTGAAAACGAATTATATAATGTATCTCATAGGCCCCCTAATTCTAAATATCTTAAAATGAAAGATACCTGCAGGTCCTGCAAGTCTACCCCTCTCGGCCTTTCAGTTGCGATTGCTTAAAATGAGATACTAAATCAACTTTCTGCGAAATCATCTGATTGGATGAGAGAATTTATCCAAATACGCATGTAAATTAGTGCGGTCATTAGAAAGGTCATGTCACAAGTCATTTAGAATACTCGTTTCCGGGCTGAGTACTGTATCGGAGAGGCAGGGCCGGGCCCGGTTCGAGCTATTGCTCTTGCCTGACAAGCCCCGCCCTGTATCTCCGATACAGCAAGAAACTAGTACCGGTACTGTAAGTGTATGTTAAATTAAATTTTAAAATGCTGCGGAACGGGTTGCTTAAGGAAAATAGAATGCATTTGTTTATATAAATACAAGGTATTAATTTTCCAAACATGTACAATAATAACTGAAATCCGAGTAAATGAATTGTCACCTATTCATGATCTGTGGGATTGTGTAAATCATAGATCAAGAGAACGCATTGATAATCTGAAGGAACGGATTGTGTTATTCGAAATCTCAGATTACTTTTATTTTTATAAATCGACGTGTCCATTTTGGACTTTCATGTTGTACACAAGATATGTATGAAAAAGCTTATTAATTTATCTTAAGTTATTAGCGGTTGCTGAAAATAATCGGAAGGTCGTGGTTTCGAATCTCGATCGTTACTCACTTACGGCGATAAAAAGAAACAGAAACGGTACTTTTGTCAATTTAACTACTCTGCATTTGAAGTGAAAGTTGCGAGTTTTTTCGGATGAGACATTAAAACCGATACCCTTGTCACGGCAGGCGTTGGCACGATAATGCCTTAGTAACATTTCCCGGCCGGTGGCCGTAGACCGGTGGTACATGTAATCAAGGCCGTAACTAGGCTCAAATATTTAGTGAGGCAAAAGTGCTGGACATTTTAGTCCCAGACGGGGCAAGGGTAGTACCTGATGGCCAGTGATGGGGGTTTCCAGGGGGAGGGGGATCCTGAAATCTAGGTATTAGAAAACAAAAGATTTAATCTTGGAAAGTATTTTGTCGCCCTCATGGCATAGTGGTTATAGTGTATGCTGTAGAGTCGCAGACTAAGGAGTTGATCCTTACATCGCGGGTTCGAATCCAACTACAGGATGCATGTGGAGACTGGTCCTTCAAATGAGACCATAAAATCCGAGGTCCTACATATTATGGCTATGCCACAGTGAGATGACACAAAAAAGTTCTCTCACTCTTCAATCATCTTTAATGACCCGGAAAGCCCAGTCCAGCCCTCCGCCGGTAAGTAGCTATAGTAGTGTCTCCATATGAATGAGAAAATCTTAGAAGGGATGTTAAAGAATCAAACAATTTACAAAACAAACGTTTTGAATTATTATATTTGACATGCGTTCTAAATGGAAAACTGGTGAGATGAACGATTTGGAGAAATTGAAACAAAAGTTGAAAATATTTATTTACTTTGAAGACTCATAATTTTATGTTTCATATTTGTTCAATGTAAAACTTTTTCACTTTTTAGAAAACTGTAAAATTTTAGTGAGGCATTTGCCTCACTTGCCTCAATGGTAGTTACGGCCTTGGTAATCCGTGGTGTGAGCGATGCCCCAACATTGGTTCACACCGGTCTAGTAGTCCTTAAAGTATCAGTCACATTATCCTGCGATGGGGCAATCGTCCGATGTATATTACATCGCTCATACATAGGTGGACATCGTTCGTACGTCGGTCGACTATGGGCCAATTTTTCAAGGTAGTTCAATGACTTGTAGAATTTTAAAATTATTGTTTCATGAAAGTCCACCCCCCTCCCCCCTCAAAAAAATATTTTAAAAGTTAAAATACATGTAGATACTCATTTTACCAGTTTCGAAAAAGTCGGTAATATCCGAATACCCTAATAGTTCCCATTCAATTTGACCCTAAATTATATTAGCATCTATTAATTAAAGAATAGATGCCTTTATTTTATGAGGAAAACTTTGTTGCTGCTATTTGAGTTGGGTTAGCTATAAATTAGATCGGGTTCGGGATATCTCAAATTCCCCCTCTTTGCCCTGGATCCTAAGAACGAAAGGTATACGATTTTTGTAGCAGACAGAATTTTCAAAAAATATGCTTTCAATCACGATTGCTTCTTAAAT
>PRKT01000026.1:2845450-2860450 GCA_003671525.1 Saccostrea glomerata
AAGTTGGAAATAATTCTTTAGGAAAAATATAAATTGGATAGGGATTTCAGTAGAAAGAGTGTATTATACACTTACTAGAATGAGTTGTATGAGGCTATTGATCATGACTTAGGAGTATAACAAAATTTGGATTAATTCAGTAAGATTTATTATTTGCATGATACAGTGTACTAAGGTTATCAAGCAAGTACATGCAAATTTAAACTAATGTACATGTAGTCGGCTTATTTAAATGACCAAAACATATATCTTTGTTCAGCAGTCAATTGTTGATACACAAGAGGCAACTATGTAAAGGACTTAAATTTATGGAATTTATTTCATTACTACATAAGGTCCACCTGTTTGAATATACAAAGATTTCACCAATTGATGCGATGTATTTCACAATGGCATTTTTCTGGGACTTAAATACATTTAGTATTATATCAGACATCTAAACTTAATATTAAGCATGATGTAAGCCAATGGATTTCAATCAAGATACACAAATCATAGAGTCAATTTAATTGTATGGCTTATCCTTTATTAAACAAAACAGTGGAAACCACTAGTTATAAGATCCAGAGCTAGAAACATTTAAGTCCAACCCATTGGAAGTTCACAAACATCTTCAGTCAGGGAAAATTTTAAGAAATACAAAGCTATTTAATTGTTATTGATGGATTAGAAATTAAAGCATTTGTCAAAATCTTCCACTAATTATAGTAGATTCATGCCAGGTAAACATATCATTTATCCAGAAACCACAGCAAAATTCCATTTCTTAGACTTCGGCTCCAATGCGTATAGTTAAAATGATTCACAGTACACTACTTTTAGGTGGCAAAAGGAATAATTAAAATACACATGGAAAGGGTTTTTGCTCTGTGTGTGAGCCATTTATTAGTAATACGTGTACTTGTTGTCACAGCTCATACAAATAGGTTGGGGGAGAAACATTCATAGAATAAAATTAAAAACTGATATCAAGATCCCATTTGGAGTCATAGTTTGGAGTAAAACGTTGACTGCTCTGCTGTAACACCCTGTGTTACATGTAATACATGTGATTACTTAAAGCCTGGAGTCAATGCTCAGATATAAGGCTAACCTTATTTTATTACAATTAACATGATTTATTTCCATAGATAATCTTACACGGTAAGTTAAATAGGTTTTCTAGAACTATTGTTTGAAACCAGCCAGAATAAATTCATACATGCTGTTGTCGAATTGAAAAGGGTAGAACAGGATCAGCCATTTTCATGACGGGACAATATTTTGTCCACATATAAATGTTTCTTTAAGTTTTATTACATGTAATTCATCATGTATAATATAAATTATGACACAAATTGCATATTTTTAGTCTAATTAGTATACACACGTAATCAACTTAGGAGTTATGGGGATCTAGACTTATTTTCAGGGGGGGGGCTATTTCAGTTTCCCAAGTAAATAGGTGACAGTGGCGGATCCAGAAATTTTATAAAGGGGGGCCCGACGAGTTTGAGGTCAGGGTGGGGGCCCACAGCCACACCAAATAAATATCGATATGTAAAATATTGTGAATTTTTGGACTAAAAAGGGGGGAGGCATTGGCTCCCTGGGCCCTCCCCCCTCTAAATCCGCCACTGGGTGACATTTAGGGCGGTTGGTCGTGGGTCGGTTGAATGCGGCTTCCCCATTTTGTGGGGTGACCAAAACCTGTGAATTCCATAGGTTTCGGCCATGTGGCGTTTGCGCCGCGCCATTCAACTGATGCTATAATTCATTGTGATGCTGCTGCTTAAAACAAACTCATTTACTGTGAAAATGTGTGCTGCTTTCAACAAATTCATGAATTGGTCTGCTTTGATTGATTGAAACAAACTCAATTGCTGTGCAAAATGTGTACTGCTTTCACCAAATGTCATGGACAGTGCTTTGCTTGCTAAAATATCTTAAGTAACGTTCGCGGTTTGATAACCCGGAACGATAACTACATACATATAAACTTGTAAAGTTTATTTAAAATACATGTACATAAAATTTAATTGTAAGGTTAATTACCGTTTGCGGTAAACCCGGAACGGCCATTGTTTTGCTTATTATAGTACATGTACATGTAATATTTTGCTTGATTGTTGTTGCTGCTTGTTGAAATTGTTTGGGGTCGCCCTGCTTGGCACCCCCTTTGTTGCTTTAAGCCACGACCAACAATCGCCAATATATTAAAATAAACGTGTACAAAATCATGTTTGTTTTATTTTCCTCTGTATAAATAAAATTAAAAAAAATATCTTTCCCACACATTATCCATTGGCATGCCTGAGAAAAGTTAATTGGTTAACAGTACGTTATTTGCACGTATTTCCAAAGGATAAAGAGAAGCTTGAGGTACCGTATGTAAGCACTGAGCTAACTTTAATGATACCCCACCCCTCCTATATGACTATTATGACCAAGTCCACGTCTTGCTCAGGAAGACACGAAATAAGTGTCAGATCAAAAAGTAAAATAGGAGGTGCACAACAGCATTATGTAATAAAGAATCTGTGAAAGCATCATTAAATTTTATCCGGTGGTACATTGTGTATGTGAGTTGCAGATAAGAAATGGTTTTACCTTCAATATTAGAAAGAATGGCAGTATCCATGTTTTGCTAATGGAGCCCAAATTATGTGTCAGATTAAAGATTAAAACAAAGATTCTGAAAGTCTCATTAACTTCTGTGCATGATGCCTCATTAAATTTCATTCAGGGGTAGAAGAGGAGTTGCGAATAACAAATGGATACGCCAAAGCGTATCAGACGGACGGACGTACAGGCGGATGGATGGACAAACACACCATCACTATAGACCCCTTCCGCAGTCCGAAATACCTAACGTTTTTCTGGCTTTTTACGATTTTGATACTTTACGTGCCAGGAAAACGTCAGAACCGGTGCCATTACGAAAACTGGGATATCGCCGCCCTCAACCGGAGGCGGCATTCTCGTGTTGATTTTAGATACTTTCCAACCGAATTAAATTTCAAAGTCACAAGTTATCAACAGGACAATACTTTCAGTACTTAGCAATATCGTTTAAATATGGTTCTTTTGTAAAATATACAATCCGATGAAAAAATCTTATCAGACTGTCGAGATTTGTCTTTGAAAAGTTCGTGCATTTTTTTTAAAATCTTGCAAGTCCTGTAAGGTAATGTGGAGTAATATTTTCTTTTCATCGATATACGTGGGAACTACAGACATTGTGCTGCTGATAAACACTGATTTCGGCGTTTAGTTAGGTTCACAAGTATCAAAAATGAACTCCAGTTGGAGACGGTGAAACTCCAAGTTTTCATAATGGCGCCGGTGTAACGACGAAAAGTGGCCCCCGTAGAATATTGACAGGGGGTCATTTTTCTACGTAGACATTTGACCCCCTGGTCAATATTCTGTAGAGAAAAATGACCCACTTTTCTGTAGAAAGTATGGCCTTGGGGTCGTTTTTCTCCGTGTGCATTGTAGAAAAATGACCCCGAAGAATAATGACCCCTTGTCATTTTTTGATGTAAAAACACTCGTTTTGGTAGGAATATTCTTGTTAGACGAATGTATCCGGGTAATATCAAGCAGCCTTATGCTCTGAAGTGTTAATGTCTGAAAACTTTAAAGCTTAAACAACGAAATCAAGGATATACAATACCTTACATTAATATTACAAACCGTTTTATCCCCATTAAAGGAAAAAAAATGATCTAAGGCTATTAAAGCAAAGATACGAGCATTCATAGAATCGTTTGTACGGTCAATTTCCACAGTTGTCATTTTAATCTTTAAAAAGGTTTCTTTCTCGCTGGTGTCAGAAAAAAAGTACAAAAAGTTTCCGTAATTAATTTATGTCTCTTTGATTTTACCCTGAATAAATAATTTGCAAAACTCAAAATAAAGTTTTACTTTTCAAAAGTTTAATTTTTTGATCCCTTCTTTTAAAACTGGCGCGAAAAAGGGCGCTAGCTTAGAAAATTAGATCTTATAAAAATATTTGGTTTTCTATAAACATGATAAATGAAGTTTCAAAGTTCTCATAAAAAATAATGATGATTTGATTTGTAAAAATAAGTACGAAATTAAATTTTCTCTGACTTATGATACAAAGGAAACAAAAAAGTGGTTAGCTCAAAACCTGTAAATATAAAATGTCTTTTGTCGTTTGCTAGTGTCAACAAAACCTTAACAAAATGGGGGTTGTAGCAAAAAACATGATTGCCTAAAAAAGAGAAGTGCTCGTCTTTCCAAAAATTGGCACATCTTGTATCGTTTTCCCCGTTCTACATTTACTTACATGTGATGACTTTAGGAGTTTTTTAAACAATAGAAAAAAACAAATGTTGGATTATGAAAATGTTGTTACTTTACATATTATATTTATACGCCGTAAACGAAGTTTCGGGAGTATATAGTATTTTACTTGTCCGTCCGTCTGCCTGTTTGTCTATTTGTCCGCAAAAACTTGAACCTTGCCAATACCTTTGGACTGAGTGGGACTATGGCTTTCATATCTCAGGTGTATTTTTGTGACAAGACCATTTTTGTATAACTAATTTTGACCTTTTGGCCTTGGCCTTTGAGTCTGACACACTTTTACACAAAAATTCCAAAATTTTACTTTGGCTTTACTTTTGGACGGTATGTGCCACATATAGGACTTTAGATATCGAAGTAATGGCATGACAGACTAAAGTTCATTTGTATTTGCAAAGTTAGTGTCTATATTTTAAAGGTCACAGAGAAAAGCTTAAGGGAATGTTACAGCAACCATTTGTCAGGTGTCTGTGGGCTAAAAAGTGTTGAATAGGAAAATTGTTTTTTTGAATTCATAGATATCGCATAAGATTGAACTGTTATTCACTCAGATGTGAATTTTCCGTATATAAAGGAAAAAGTATAGTACCTTATATAAGGTTGTTAATATACAAATATGGACTCAATTTAGGTCAATATGCATTTATAATGACCCAGGATGACAGATATTGACCGAAGATACATGGTGTATATCGACCGAGGGCGCTAGCCCGAGGTCGATATACTCCATGTATCTGAGGTCAATATCTGTCAGCCTGGGTCATCATAAATGTATATTGACCGTGCATTGAGTCCATATTTATTATATTATATAAATAATATTTCCCCAAATTTATTAATACAATGTATATCTTCCTAATGTTTACAGAGATAGTATTTACCATAAATAAATTAAATGTAAATGGTTCAGAATTTATTGAATGTTACTCAGAGGAACTTGTTTCGGTAATAAATTTTAACCCGTCAAAGCATGATAATAACGCAAGATATCTATCTCCAAATAACACATAGTACCCTTTCCCCCAGATTGAGAATCGCACTCGTTTACTCTTGCAGAGGAAATTATATGCACTGACAAAATATAAATACCTATTTCTATTACGATAAGATGCATTCATACATGGCACGCTAGTCTTTATTTTCTTTAGTCTCCGTTATCGCGGAAACAGCGTCAAAACTCTGCTCGCAGAGTGGAAAATTCGAATTCAACCATGAAATGGTATGTGCAAAGTATTCCCGAAAAATGTTCACAGATATCCTTGTAATTGTTTTGTATTCTCAGTCTCAGAGTTCCTCACTATATCTTTTAAATTTTCCTCACCTACAACTTGCAAACTTGCGAACTTCCATGTTTGTCTAAAGCGAAAGTGAAAACGAGGCAGCTCGTGCGAGTCATTATTCAGTTTCAGCGGTCGTTATTAAAAAATAATTACTTCGTATTGACCAATCAGATTACCGGATCTCACAAAGTTATATAATATAAAGTAATAGCTACATGTATGTATTTTAAAGCAGAATGTATACAGATGTTTATGTAAATTTAAAGGTACATGTAAGATCTAAGGGAATTGAATTTATATAGTTAAATAACGTTGCTTTTCTTGCTTCTATGCTATGTTTTTGGATTTGCAAAAAAATTCTTCAAAGTTCATGGTTATCAGAAACATATCATGCCATTTTCGGAACAAAACCTTTGAATGATAAAAAAACACCTAAAAATATAATCATAAATTTATGCTCCTCAGTAAAGAATGATACGGCGATAACGAACAGTATTCAATATCAAAGTCCGCCGTGTGCTCCTTGTCATGATCGGGGAATAACGAAAAAACCTGTCGTCAAAACGGTCAATTCAGTGTATAAATAATGGACTAACAATAAGTATGAAAAACGTCAGTCATCATTTGACTCAATGATAAATTTTATTTGCTGACAAGGTCATCGTATCGACCATAGAACTTACGAAATTATGACTTTTAACGAGACTGCTGATATTCTTGTTTCATCAACTTGCTTGTCAATAATTTACCTCCTTCTAGAAATTGTTCATACGTAGAGCATGCTCGTGCGTATCGAATCAACTGAGATATATAAACTACGTATACAAGTGATGAAGGTATGTTATTGCTGCATAAGTAAGGGTAGTCAACGATAACAAAGTTAAAGTCATCACGTTTATCATATAGCTTGGTTGTTAGATTACCATAACGTCTTTTTCAAGTAAAATATCCAAGTATGAAACAGATGTGTCAGACTCTGCGGTACATGTATCTTTTATCTCAAGCTCACCAGGATATATCGTATCGACGTAGGATTGGAAATAGCCATTGTTAATTGACGATACGTCGTCCATATATCTAGATGTCGAGTTGAAGGCTACAGCAAGTGTTTTCTTCTTTTCACGCATAAGATTTTGCACAAATTCTCTTCATATGAATATAAAAATAGGTCTGCTAATATTGGAGCGCAATTGGTACTCATAAGAATTCCAAGAGATTGTTTGAAGACCTGTTTTCCAAAAATCACATAGATATTGTCAATCAGGAACTCAAGCATCTTTTTGCTGTCAACTTCAGAGTACTTGTTTGTGCAATCAGAATGAGTTTTCACAAAATAATTTTGCAAATTTATGACCAATGACAAGGTAAGTAAATTTACGAGTACCATATTTATTGAAAAAGCAACTGTCAGTGATATCCAAAAGCCTACACTTTAATCTATCGTGGGAAATGTTTGTTTACAAATTTGAAAAGTCGTAAGTTTTTAAGGTATCGATTTTGGAAAAACCTTGTGATTTCAAATTATTCAAAAGTTCTTTGGAATTTTTCAGTATCCACATCTGATTCACACCACTTCTTGAATATATTGTTGCACAGTACTCTTGAAGTTTTTCATTGGGATTTCCAAGCCAAAAATAAATCCATACCAGATACATTGATTGTGATGTAGTATTAAGATATGCAATCAAATATTTGTTGGAAAGGATTAAAGTACATAAAAAATTCCCCCTACTTACTTTTGAAAGTATGAAAAAAAAAATCAGGAGACACAGATACAAGGTTTTATAGTAAAAAAAGTAGGGGGTCAAATTTCTATGGGGGTCATTTTACAACGTGTGTGGAATCGTAGAATTAATGGTCTGGAATGTTTTTCTACAGTCGAAAAATGACCCTACTTGTCGTAGAATAATGACCTGGGGTCATTTTTCTACGTAGAAAAATGACCCCCTGGACAATATTCTACGGGGGTCACTTTTCGTCGTTACACTGGTTCTGACGTTTTCCTGGCACGTAAAATATCAAAATCGTGAAAAGGCCAGAAAAACGTTAGATGTTTCGGACTACCCCTTCCCCTGCTTTTCAAGAGGGTGTAAAATAAGTCACGTTTACAATGAAGAAAACAACGAATAATGAATATATAAATAAAAATAGTGTTTATAATTGGTAATCGGATCTAGAGTAAAATGACAACACGAAAATATTCCAATATCTTCCAGTGTTCTAAATATTTATTTAAAACTAGCTTTTAGCATTTGTTATAGTACATATCAAACTTACTTTTGATCACAGGCCTTTAGATCGCTAAGAAAAAAATTGAGGTAATGAAAAAAATATTTTTTACACACACAATTTTTTAAGCGATCCAAAGGCCTGTGCTTTTGATACTTTTAAAAGTGTTATTTTATGTGAAAAATTGACGTCTCTACTGATGTGTTTCTGTAGATCTACGCGTATCGGTGATTCATATTTGTTGCATTGTCATGTTGTAAATTTTGAATTTACCGGTGGCAGTAAATACAAAATTTACATCATGTTGTAAATTTTGCATTTACTGCCACCCGGTAAATTCAAAATTTACAACATGACAGCATCATAAAAGTATGTCAACTGTTTCAAGTACGATTGTTGCAACCACTATTGAAATAATTATTTCAATAGTGGTTGAGAGTGCATTTCAATAACAAACATAGTATGTAACCACTTTTGAAATACGACCACTTTTGAAATAATTACTTCAATAGTGGTTGAGAGCGTATTTCAGTAACAAACATAGTATAATAACCACAATTGAAATAATTATTTCAATGGTGGTTTGACGTGCATTTCAATACCAAACATAGGTTGCAACCACTATTGAAATAATATTCATATTTGAAGTAAAGATTTCAACAGTATTGAAACAATGATTTCAAAAGTGATTTACATAATCATGATAATTATTTTGAAAGTTGCTGATAATTATTATTAAAACCATATTCACATAGTGAAATAACTTAACTATTAAAATTGCAAGGATTAATGCTTCTTTATCTTCTCCAACATTTTTAATTCATTACCGAGTTTACTATTAGAATTACGACTACTTCTAATTTCTACATTTACCTGTATCTATGATCCTTTCCTTTTACAATCAATGAAAAAAATGAACTATATATATTTTAGAAATCATTTAAAAATTGCATATTTTAATTGATTGTATGTTTATTTTCGCCAATTCGGCCAGATTCATCGGGAGCTTGCTTATAACATTTGCATACATGTTTGAATTATAGGTAGGTCAGTATAATAAAAGGTGTATTAATTGAAATTTCTACAAAAAAGGAAAAATAAACAACTTAAGTAATCATATTTTTAGCTCAAGAAATTTAGTTTATTGTGTTAGAAAACAATGTGTAGCCCATCCTTATATTTGTTTTAATATATGGGGTACTTCCATAGAGCTTGCAATGTGGTTTTGGTATTAAACTCATTGTAAGTAACTATTAATTATTTTAATATCTAGAGTTGAATCATTGTTTAAAGCACTATTAAAATAAATATTTCAATCACTTTTTGAAATATAAATATTAATCACTGTTGAAGTATTCATTTCAAAAGTGAACATTATTACAACAGTGGTTAACGTTGCAACATAATTTGGTATAGAAATGCACTTCAAACCACTATTGAAATACATGTAATTATTTCAATACTGGTCATATTTCAATAGTGGTTGCATACTATGTTTGTTATTGAAATGCACTCTCAACCACTATTGAAATAATTTTTTCAATAGTGGTTGCAACATACGATAACAAACATGCACAAACTGACGGCAAAAAAATCAAAACTTCACATAATTCAAACACTCATAAATAAGCCTTCTTAAGATAGGTTTTAATTTATTTTTACACCTTTGAATTTATTAATTATCTGTACTACCTTCCATTACTTTTATTCAATGTAACTTGTATTCAATGAAATTATGAAGACACGGATTACAGCAAGTACACGTAGGGGCGCGGATCCTATAGGAGGCGCAAGTGTGTCCCTGTTAACAAGAGGTGACGAGATCTAGTATAAGGGTGATCGATTGTTGTTGTTTGTTTGATGGTTTGATTGGTAAAAAGCTAAAATAACAAATACAAATACATGCTATAAACAAACTAACTACAAACTTACTACAAAGACAAAATGTTTGAATGAACTCTAGATCAAATTACATTGCTGACAAATTACATTACATAGTTTAACTCCCTGAAAGAACACATGAACTTTTACAAAGGTATTTAATATCGCTTTACATTAGCCTTAAAAATACACAGATAACTTATAAAGCTTACATTGTGATGGGCCACAGTTTCTCTGAGTTTACAAAACGTCTGGATAGCACTACTAGCTGAGTCTTTTACAAATATGAAATTTGTGCGTGAAAATACAGATTATATAATAAAACCTACACAGGAAACGGGCTAGTTTCATAATTAAAATAAATATCAATCTGCATGCCCTCCCAGTTAAATAAACAAAATGCAGCTGATTTTTGCTTCAACATAAACAGCAGACGGGACTTTATGGTCAGTCAGCGAAATTCAAGCGTGAGAATATGGTTATAAAAACAATTGGAACAATGAACTAGTATTTAGTCATTCAAGATTTGACATATTTGCTAATGCACCTAAATGCACAATCTGCAATTCCAAAATGTAAGACATTACATTATCAGCTATTAAAATTAATAATCATTCGGAACTGCATGGTCAAAATTAGAAACTGGCCAAACGACTTTATCATGTTTATATAACCATAATAAAATTATTTATCCAAGTCCTAAGCCATCTTGTCCCTAGACCCGAAAAGTCGTATTAGTCAGGGCCCGAAACGTCGGGGTCCCGAAACACCAAGTACACCCAGGCGAATGAGGCACCTTGTTACCGGCCGCCAGGAGGCGGTCGGTTATATGATATGAAAGTTTTAAGTCGCCGTGCGTTTCTGCGGAGTTGGAACAATTTGAATAAAAAATATTTAACATATTCATGTTATAGAATATTAAGAAAGAGTGTCTAAATGTAAAATAAAAACGCACAATAATCATAAAATTAAAATTTTATAAATAATGGGTTAAATGATTCATCCAATCCTGATTGACAAACTCCGACGTAACTGAAGTGCAGAGAAATAAGCACACATGTTGGGCATAGTCTAAAGCAAGGGCCGCGTTACATATATACATGTATTATAAACAAATTTACTTTCTCTTCAACAGGATTTGTTGTATAAATAATTTAAAATGACGTGTAAATATAAATATACAATGTACTTTTAATGCGGAAAATTTTCAAAAATATGACTTAATCTTAATTTATTATCAGACAGAATTTTAGGAGATTTTTCTCCAACAGACAAGGATAAAGCGCGTTTTACAACATGCCAAGCCTTTTCCCGCCACATCTCACACCAAAACAAGATAGAGAAGAAATGTAGTGGCGGATCTAGAGGGAGTTGGGGGTTTCAACATCCTCTGAGCGAGCGAGGAGCCCCACATAGTTGTTACGTTTTATTTAATGTTAAACTATCTCTAGTTAGATAAGTTTAAATGTTTAAGTTTTAATGGTTAAGTGTTAAAACTACTTAAACATCAAACCCGCCAGAGTTCGTTTATAGTACATATAAACTTACTAGTGCGGGGACGCAAAGGGCTATGAGTAAGTTGCTTAAATACATTGTACATGTAGCAATGTACATGTATTATGTACTGAAGAAAATCCTGCGATGTCGCATTCAAATGTTTAATGTCACAGGGATATATATTAATAACAGATAAATATAAGAATTCAGTTTCTAATTTATTACATGAAAGAATTAATTATTTGGTTTGCGGCCGATTTTTGACGCTTGCGTCAATATGTTTCTTGTAATTTATGGACTGGATGCTTGGAGTGGAGTGTGGAGTGGGGTTTGTAGTCTTTTTTTCTCTAAAGGAAGCTCTAAACACTAACAGAAACTTCTTTTTGGACACAGAGAAAAATATATCATATAAAGGTATGCATATTGAGACTTTTTCATTCATTTAGAACATAGGTTACGTGCCTTATTTGTGCAGGAAAAATGTTCAAAGACAATGGACTATTTGTGAGCAAAAATCACTGTTGTTCACTTACATTGGGAAAAAAAAATGAAAATAATTAATTAAATTTCTTACTCTTGGTCTAATATAATGCTAAAAATATTTTTATATATTATAAATTATGCAATTAACGGTAAATAACAATTTCTTTAATCTTACATTTACGGGCTGATCACTCTAACTGCATAAAACTACTCAATAAATAGAGCTCTTTAGTGTGCAGTGTTTAGAGCGTCCTTAAACATGAAATGGAAAAATATGTTAAAGAAATTACATTGGTATTAAAGGTTTTTTTGGCATACTTGTTGGCCATTTCATGTCTTGTAACTCAACAGATTGGTAATTTATACTGATGAAAAAATGTAAGTTTCTGACAGTGATGTTTATAAATGTATTTGGAAATTGAGAATTTTACAGCAGATAATACTGACAACATAACCCTTTGTGATACATGGGACTTTTTAAAAAAAATGCATCAATTCACGTACTTCAGCTTAAATAATTAAATAATATTATGATACTATAATATGCATACAATACGTACATTGGTGACTAACAGTGTTATCAATTTGGAAGTTTAGGGAAAGGAATGAACTTTGATGCCAGTTAATTAAGGGATTATCATAATATTCATAGAGACTCCAACAGAATACAATGATCTTTGTAGTACATACATATACATGCTGTTATGAGGAGAACTAAATTAATTCAAAACTAAACTATATGGTCATGATTCACCATTTAATCAGCATCTTTGAAACTGGATGAGGTTATTTCTATGAGTCAATGTTCTAGACCTCTTACAGGCCTTCCATTTTATTTAATGTTTAAAAAGATAAACTGCTACAAATTCAATTAACACTGCTTTTGAAAACTGGAAGTCCAATGTGACCTATATCTAATTTTGATGCTTATGAAGATGAGGGAATGACAACCTATTACAAATTTTTATGGTAATCGCTATATAAGGTGTCACTTTTAATGCAAGGGAGTAAGTGGACCTAATATAACACACCATACCATATACATATAATCATGAAAATAGTGGTATATAATGTTTGTAACTTATTTTTATTTGAATTATCTTTTTTTTTTAATTTTACATGGTAGATAATGAATAGGTGAGTATATCATTTAAAAAAACTACCTCCTTATTAATTGCCATAAATTCTTAACCTTATAGCTCTTAATTGACAGGTTTGTTGACACATCCCATTACACTGTAGGCCTATTCAAACAACCTGTACGGCTGACTATATTTATAGATTAATGGTGTTCGACAGGTTCTAAACATTTTGAAAGAACAGGGGTTATTTTGTCAGTATCATGTCTGTCTATTCACTTCCACTGTAAATCTCTCAATTTCTAAATTAGTCTCGTTTTCCCAAATTATCCCATGTTTCCCACAAAAGTAGACAGTGATTCCTTAAATATATAGAAACTTACACGGTTGTAGGTTGAAATGCAAATCTCGCATGAAATGGCCAACAAGTATGCAGAATAAAAACCTTCTATGCTATTGAAAATTCTTTAACATTTTTTCCTCGTTTCATGTTTAAAAAATACTTCGAATCAAAATTTGACCCAAACTCCGCTCCATAACTCCACTCCAAGCCTGTGCCGAGAAGGGCGAAGCATCGAAACCGAAAGTTGAAGTTTCCACATATAAAATTAGGTATGTTATTGTTAATTCAATTATTCTTATTTCATAAAAACAGTAACCATTCAAACATTTATGCTTTTAAATAGACATGTGTAATATATTAAAACACTGTAGATCTATATGACTCATGACATTAGCATAGCCTGTCTTTCTTGTGTTTCAGATGAAATGGCGTCTTTTCTGGTGCTGTTTTATCTCTGCTTCAGCTTGGCCGATGCAGCTCAAAATTTTCAGGAAGTATCTGTTTGTCCACGGAATGCGGACACATGGAAAATAGAATCAGACAAGAAAAATTGTCAGGGGAACACGCCCGACTATCTGTGTGCAGCGATAGAAAACAATGTTGGCAAATTCGGGGAAATATGCACGAAATATGGACTCTCCCCTGAAAGTAAGTAGGCCACTGTGTCATAAGTTAGGAGGCAGAGATTAAACTGAATTAGATATATTTGTGTTTACTAAAATATTGATTTGTCCATGATTGTATCCCAATAAGCTTTACACTTCATGTTTAACTTAACAATAATTAAAATGTTAAGGTCATTAAGGGTAATATATTCCTGTTTAGAGTGCTACACAATCATGGCAATGTGATTTCGTCACAGGCGCTTGTTTCATACAGTACACTAGTTTTCTACTAAGTAACTATTATATGTAGTAAAAAAAGTAGCATAGTGTATTAAACAAGTGCCTGTTGATTTCGTCTGCACATGTAATTTGACAATCATGAACATGATGAATTTGCAATATTAAAAATTAGTGTTTTTATGCATTATTTAATGATACTAGTCTTATAAGTTAAGAATTTAAGGGGACGAAGGATGTATGGTCACATGACTCAGTTAAATTATGTCATAATCTCTGATAAAATATGTACAAAACAAGATTAAAACCACAGTACTAATGTAAATTTTTTTACTGTTTGTTTGAGTTCACCTTCTTGTATAAAAATATTTAAAAACATTCAAAGTTTCTTGCAAATATTATAAATTATGGAATTAGATTGATCCACTCTTCTGTTTCCCTACACTGAGCGTCCAATGAGTCGTTGACGTCATAGTGGATCTCTTAGTACAGTAAGATTATACACAGTAAAACATGGGTAGTTTTAAAATACCATAAAAATGCATATGGGTCATGATCAGTACATGGTGGGGTATTTTGTGAATTAGTGAACAAAAAAATATTTTTACATGTTTGTTGATGGAAATATTTTGTAAGTATATGTCTTATTTCGCTTATTTCTTAAATGAGTGACGTCATAGTTGGGTTTTCCCGTATTCGAGAAATGTAAACATGACACATTTTTTCTCATTCTCATATCTTAATTGTTTAACTATGCCATGTGCAATCTTGAGCTCAGCTTCACCAATCCATATTTTTACAGTTAATCAATAACATGACAAACTTGCATTTCAATGTAATTTTTCAAATATTGAATGATAGGATTTTTTGCAAATTAAATTTTTTGTTGTTTAAGTTGTCTTAAAAAGTACGTAATTATCCGTCTCTAGATGCAGTGTGACTAAAGAATCTTGCTTTTTCGAATTTTTAACCCTATTCATCCTCTGAAATATTCATTAAAAGACACGTTTGCTGACATTTTTTTATCTATGCTGAAAAATTTCCATTAT
>PRKT01000026.1:2861807-2873704 GCA_003671525.1 Saccostrea glomerata
TAAACTCTTCTTCTCAAGAACCACTGGGCCAGGAAAGATGAAACTCATGTGGAATCATTCTCAGGTAGTGTAGATTCAAGTTTGTTCAAATCATGACCTCCGGGGGTAGGGTAGGGCCAAAATGGCCGATCAAAGTTTTACATAGAAATATATAGGAAAAATCTTTGAAAATCTTCTTCTCAATAACCATTGGGCCAGAAAAGCTGAAACTTATGTGCACATGGAAGGATCATGGGGTAGTGTAGATTTCAAAATGTCTAAATTATGATCAGTGGGGTAGGGTGGGGATGCATTATGTATAACAAGGGGAAGATATGGTAAAGAACAGAATGGTCAAAGTTTCTCAGGTGAGCGATGTGGCCCATGGGCCTCTTGTTATGTACAGCTTCTGTCTTGGAAATTCTGATTAGCTTTCAACAGTCGTTCTTTTTATTATTTAGAGACTCCTTTACATAAAAATGCACTTGTCCAATCGGACGAGTGCCCAGCAATTATCACTTGTCCGTATTTTTTTTCCACTGGTACCGGACAAGTGGACAAGCGTTAATGTCGAGCCCTGACTTTTTTTCACTTTCCAACATTGGTAAATCATTCATCTTTCCCTCCATAATTCTGGACACATTTTTAAATAAATCTGTATATTTTATACACCTCACATCCTTTATAAGTCATTTCTACAGGCAAAAAAATTGCTTGAATTAGAATTTTCTGAAATCCCTCAGACTATTCAAATCAAGCCAGTTTATCGCCTGTAGAGGCAACTATAAAGGGTTGAGAGGAGGATAAAATATCCAAATTGGTTTAAGAATGTGTCTGGAATTAGAGGATGAAAGGTAGATGATCTACCAAAGTTGGAAAGTGGATGAATTGTCCCAGACAATGCGCAAAAAAATATTGTGCCGTAAATTGCACATTTTTTGCATTACAGGATTTGTAGCATTAAGGTCAAAGATAATTTATAAAACCATAACGCTACAGTTCTGCAGCAAGGTTTGGAAGACAATTCAGCCCAGTGCACTTTGTGTAGATGTCAACTATAAAAGTATATGAAATACATGTAAAGTCTAAGAATTTTCTGAAGTTGAGCTTTTCTGCATGCAAGTGAGGGAGGAATTTGGAGAAACATAACCAGATCCAAGTGAATATTCTTCACAGTGCACAGGAATTAAACATTTTCTATTGGTGATACTGTAGCTCTCAGCTGTGTCAATCATTTTTGAGCTATGAGCTATACACATGAACAATTCTGCTGCTTGTAAATGTCAAGCAACAATTATCAGACCATCCCATTTTATTTCATGAATAGAATTTTATCAATGACAATAAAAAGAAGTTTTAGATTAAGAGACAAAGGGTAAAAAAGAAACCAGTATAAAATTCCTCTGCGAAAAGGCTGATCATACAGTGTTGTACAAACATACATGTACAGATATAGAAATTGTAATGTGTACTATATTATAAACAAAATTAGCTCTTTCACAAGAACTGCAGTACTGCACTAATACAATGCAAATTAATACCTGTGGGAAAGTTCTTGTGTGCAGATTAATTATTATAAATGATGTGTTCATGTTAAAAAATTGCTATATATACAGTATATAGAATTAAACTGTGTCAATATGTACAACATGATTTCAAGGAAAATCAAAGGGACCAAAAAAACCTCATCAATTCATGATTGTTAAGTAAAAGTAGCTGTGATACATGACTGCATTGTCAATTTTTGAGTTCATGAGCTAGATCTTCTCTTTTATTCATGAATTTATAAAAGAAAAAAAGATCTAGCTTATGAACTCAAAAATTGACAATACAAGTTTTTCTAGGAAAACATACTTGTAGTGTTGCACTTGGCTACCATATAAATGGTTTCAGAAGAAAGAAAATGGATTTAATTTGGCTAGTCTAACAATTGATTTACTGGTAGTGTGGTCTTGTATTCTGCTTATCCTTAAATCTTTTTCCATTACTACTACATGTAGTATATGCAGAGCAAATACAATTTCAATACCGGTATCTGAATTTTCAATATCCAAAGAATAAATTACCAATATTCTAAATTGCAATTGCATGTTCGTGTAATAGCAATGAGTTAACAATTTATATCTGCCCAATATCAAAGTCCAATTTATATGTGACCTGCATTTTCTTCATCCTGTTCACAAAAGCTGTTGATTGAGGTACAGGCATGAGCTCTTCAAAAGATTTTTAATTAAAAAAAAAGAAAAAAATATTTTTTTTGTTTGGAACAAATATTTGGTTTTTTTTGTAAGATAATGTCTTTCAATTTGACAGAAAAATGTGCCGTGTTGAACAATCAGACCCATAATCTGGACTCTGTAGACTGTAAAGCAGCGATAGGATGTCCAGAAAAACCCTACAATCCCTCAGAGTTGTGGAAGTGTAAGTACTTTATTGTCCCCTCCCAATGAGGTTGGAGGAGATATATAGATATGTCCTTGTGAATGAGCGAGTGTGTGTGTGCATAACCATGTAAGAAACAATATACATTGGATCAATTTGTGCTCTTTTCCTCCACTACAAAGTGCCTTTTTTTTAAAAACTTTTATCTAAAATTTGATTTGTTAACATGTACACATAAGTATAGGTACATTTGATCAGCTGTAATATTACTTTTCACTAAACATGTTTTAGTGTTATCATCATGGTATAAATTAATTACAGCTGTATAATTAGTTGATTATGTTTATAAAGTAAGGAGGGTACTCAGGATAGGAAATTTAATATTTCCTTTTAAGTAAAACACAGTCATAGTGAAAGGCTACATGTAACTGTTAGGTTTTGATTTAAAAAAAAAAAAAAAAGATGACATTGCAAACATATCCATGATGACTGTTTTCTGAAAGTAAAGAAGGAGAGGGTTTAATTTTAGCTATTGCTCCTAGCTAGTTTGAGGTCATGGTCAGGATTTGTAATATTATTGACTTTCTGCTTTTATATTTATCAGACTTGTCGAAATTTTTTAGTCACTGTCAGACATTTGGTCTGACAAAGGCGAATGTTCTGTCGGACCAGTCAAACTTTTGTCAGACCAGATACTTGTACCTTATTTTGACGCTGAGAAAGTCATATGAATAACAGCACCAAAATGCCCCTTATTATTTTCAATAGCCTTAAATCTAACAAGTTTCCTTTCTTGGGATAGAGAGTCTTTAACATAGACATAAATGACATGATTTATGACTTTGTTATAACAAATTTACTTGGCTATCGTCAACATGCCGCGTATGCGGCCATTTTTTCTGTGTTTGTGACCTTTAACTACGCATCCCGATCCCGACCTTTATTAAATTTGCATTACGCTCAATTTTTTTCAACCGGTCATCTGGACCGACATTTTCTTAAATCTTATCGGTCCAGACAAATTTTTACCGGCCTTGCCGACAGGACCGACGGATTTCGACAAGTCTGTTTATTATTTATTTTACTTGATATATACTCAAGGACTTTAAAAACGCCTATATGAAAATGTATAATAAAACAAATTCACAATTTTGATTATCTAATATTTTGCCTATGTATTGTGTTTTAAATATTTTGGCATGTATCCATATCATTGAAAAACGAAATCACTCATCCGTAACTTAGCCCGTCTCACCTGTGCTCACTTTACTTAAAGTCACCCACGTGGTTAACGAAGGAATTTTTTCATCTCTCGTCACGTATGCGTGCAACCTACACTATTTTAGTCAGAATATCAAGAGTTGACGTCATTCCAACCGTTGACTGAAATGCCTAGGCTGTCTGAGCAACAGAGGTATGCAATTCTTGGTCTTGTTGACGCTGGGTTAAACCAACGCGATATCGCACGACGCTTCAATGTGCACCAATCTACAATAACTAGATTGCTGAGGAAATATCGGGCCACAGGAAGTGTCAAGGACCGTCCGCGAAGTGGGCAGCCACGCGTAACAATGAGGCGTCAAGATGTCTTCATTAGGCAACGTCATCTGTGCGACTGGTTTTTGATGTCTGTTTCAACATCGAAAAATGTTATAGGGCGTCATGGGAGACATATCCATCCCAGAACCGTGAGACGACGATTGAAAGAACATGGAATATTGTGTCGACGTCCATTGAAAGGTAATGTCCTTACTCAACATCATCGACGATTGCGCGTCATATGGGCACAGAATATGCTTGCCAATCGTTGAAACTGGCGTGATGTAGTGTTTAGCGATGAATCGAAATTCAACTTATCCCATGCTGATGGCAGACAACGGATTTACAGGCATCGTCATGAACGTTTCGCTGCAAACTGTGTCATTCAGCATGACAGATTCGACGGAGGTGACGTTATGGTGTGGGGAGCAATCAATCAAAATTTCAAGTCATCTTTGATAATGTTGAGGGACGCTCTAACAGCCAGGCGCTATATTGATCAGGTACTACTCCCGGAACTTCTTCCACTGATCCGACGTCATCAGACTGTCAATAATCCATTGACATTTCAGCAAGACAACGCACGTTCACATACAGCCCGCATTACTATGGACTTTCTAAACGCTAATGGAGTTAACATATTGGAATTCCCAGCTAGATCTCCCGACCTTAATCCCATTGAACACGTGTGGGACGAGCTGGGAAGAAGGTTAAAAAGACGTCAACGCCAACCCGCAAGCATGCCAGAATTGGCACAGGCTCTATAGGAAGAGTGGAATAACATTCCTATGAGACGAATTCGAGCTGTATGCCAATCCATGGGGTCCCGATTGAGAGCTTGTGAAGTTGCAAATGGTGGTCATACACGTTACTGATCAAAACGGGAAAAAATGTTGACAGTGTAATTTAAACTGCTTGCCTTGAAAAAACGCGGTTAGCAAACTCGTTGATTGTATTGGAAATGAAGAGATTAAATGAAGAAATTATGATTTTTGATAAATTTCCTACAACATGTAACATTATATACATATGACAATAAAAACAATTTCAGTAGGCGTTTTTAAAGTCCCTGAGTATATAAATACAGACATATAAAGCAATCAGATTCTTGAAGGCACCTAAAGGCTAGAGGCAATGATATTTATTTTCTCTGATGGATGATATATACATACATGGATTGAGTCATTATACGCTTTATCACAGTTCTTCATAATATTTGCTATATATATATTAATGACTTGCATTTGAATGGTTTTTATTTTCATCTCAAATAGCAGTAATACATACTTGAATTTTTATGAAAAAAAATCAATCATTATAATGTCTACCCCATCCTCCCTTTTAAAAGGGAGGCTGAAAGCTTGAGCTTTTCTTATCACCCAGTGTCTGACATCAGTCTGTGTAGCTGTCTGTCTGCCTGTAAACTTTTCACATTAAGAATCACTAGACCAATTTTAACCAAAGTTGGTACAAATCATTCGTGGTCAAAGGAATTTTGTATTTGTTAAAATGATCAAAGAACTACACCCCCTTTCAAGGGGAGATAATTGCATGTGAGGAAAAGCAAAAATAGGGTTTAAAAAACCTTCTGGAGAAGAACTCTGGACTAGAATAGCTGCAAGTACCTTGAGCTGGTGTAGATTCTAACATGCATTCTCTGTAAGCACCAAAAAATTTACCATAGGGCTTGGAAACGACATATCTCCGATTTTGATGAAATTTGCACCACAGGTGCACCTTGGTACAAAACCAGCAAATATGGTGTTAGAAGTTTCCCACGTGCACCCGGTTGCCATGGAGACGGATCCATTGAATTTGGCCATTTTCGGCCATTTTTGACCAAACAAAAACATGAAAATTGAGGAAATATGAATGCATTTTTATCTTTATGTAGTGAACTCAAATATAAATCTTTGTATCATAAGAAAACATCAACTGTTAAAGAATACAGGGCATATAACCAGTTATTCCAGAATTGACCCCACTCTTAGAAAACGGTTCTGCAAAATAGCATAGTTTCTCAAAATGTGAAAAATGGAAAATTTGGCATTTTTTGAGAAATTTAAGGTTAAATAAAAAAAATTGTCTACGGAAATTTTTCAAATCATATGCGTGTCGTCAAACGTCAGTATTAGTAGTGTCCCCTCATGAAAAAATTGGAGTGGGATCTCAATGCTATTTTTAGTAACATGTATCTAAAAATAGACATATTTCAGAAAAATCCAAAAAATGAAATTTGGGCAGAGTTTAAGATGCCATTGCTAGGTAATTATGAAATATACTGTAAAAGTCAATATGCTAATGTCAGAGACTGGACACCAATAACTGCCATGCATATTATTTTCATGGATTTCCGTTTTCTATTTATAGCTTTCAAATGCCTAAATATAGACATGTCTCATAAAATGATGAAAAATGTCAATTTTCCATCATTTTGAAGCTCCACTGAATCATGAATAATAAAAATATGGATTTCTCCAATATTTCATCAATAAAAACAAGAGATACTGTAAACCAACTTTTATTCGCGGCGACTTTATTTCGCGATTTACAAGGGATAAACTAGTTCGCGACGATTAATTTTCGCGACTCAGCCTTTTTGGATCTGTAGTTAATAGACAAATACACTTAAAGGACCGTTTCGCGGCGAGAAATATTCGCGATGTTCAGACTCTCGCGAACTTCGCGAAAATTTCTCGCACGCGAATAAAAGTTGGTTTACAGTAGTTTAATATCTCACAGATTATTGAGGACAGGCTCTCATCTCTATAAATAGTACAAAGGTCTAAAAATAGACACATATGAAATTAACTGTTTAATGTTGATTTTCCACCAATTCTCAAATTAGAGATTGGAATTTTACCGACTTTCTGTCATTTAATGTAACTGATATTATGTGACTGACAAGAACAAAAGAACATTCAATGGAATGCAGCATGATAAGCAGAGGTTTCCATTTCTATTTATAGTAACACATGTTTAAAAATAGACGGAATACAAAATATCGGGAAAATGTCGTTTTTTGTACTTTTTTCTAAAATTTTGGATGAATATATGCTGACTATCTATTTTCAAATGCTATTGGCATATGGTGACCAACAAGTAAAAGAAAGCCTTAAATCAAATACAAAATGAGAAGCAGTGGTTTCCATTTCTATTTATAGTAACACATGTTTGAAAATAGATGTAAAGCATGATATCGGGAAAATGTCGTTTTTTGTACTTTTTTCTAAAATTTTTGATGAACAATTGCTGACTATCTGTTTTTGACTGCTATAGGAATATGGTGATCTACAAGTAAAAGAAAGCATAAACGAAATACAGAATGAGAAGCAGAGGTTTCCATTTCTATTTATAGTAACACATGTTTGAAAATAGACGTGATGCAAAATATCGGGAAAATGTCGTTTTTTGTACTCTTTTCTTACATTTTGGATGAATAATTGCTGACTAGTTATCTGTTTTTAACTGCTATTGGAATATGGTGACCAACAAGTAAAAGAAAGCCTTATATCAAATACAGAATAAGAAGCAGAGGTTTCCATTTCTATTTATAGTAACATGAGTTTAAAAATAGACATACTGTAAACTATCGGAAAAATGTAGTTTTTTCTACTTTTTTTTCTCACATTTTGAATGAGCAATTGCAGACAATATGTTTTTTACTGCTATTGGCATTCAGTGACCAACAAGTAAAAGAAAGCATATATGAAATACAGAATGAGAAGCAGAGGTTTCTGTTTCTATTTATAGTAACACATTTGAAAATAGACATGCTGCTAAAATGTAGACTTTCAAACTTTTTTCCTAACATCAGGGATGGTCAAAGTGCAGACAAACGGCTTTTATTTGTTATTGACAGAATATGACTAACGAGTATGAAAAAGCTTTAGCTAAAGTGTATAAGAATAATGTTTAAGGGTATTTTACATTTCTGCCTATAGTAACACATATTTATAAATAATCAGGAAAATAAAGAATCGTTCGTTTTTCTCAAATTAGGGATATGAAATTTGTGGTCAAACTTTCATTAGCTGTAACTGACATGGCTAATTGTATTTCGCGCCAACGCGTCCACCTCATTCCAATACATGTATCACAAAAGTATGTTCTCCTTGCATTGAAACACTCAAATGAATTAAGCATTATCGTTTATATTCAGGTCGACAGCCCGAGCCCGATTGAATTTTTTTTGTTAGGTGCATCCAGAAAATTTTCCTTAGGAGGCGATGGCTCAAATCACTATGTCAGTTTAAACTAGAACTGTCCAAACGGGACTAAATATCCCCGCTGGGTTTTTCAGAGGTGTTAATCATGAATATTTAATGGATCTAAGAGAAGAGAGAAATGCTAAAACATTTTTTAATGCAAATGTAACTGCTCATAATATTTTCATAAATGAAACGAAGGCTCATCCTAATAAAAAAAAAACAGACTAAATATACGGACCAGACACGAGTTATGAACTTTTTCTGTCAGTGACCTTGGCCTTGCATTAATGACCTCGGATCAAAGTCATTACAGAAAATCAGGTGATAAGCAAGGTTTGTGTGAAATAGTAGATTGAGGTTAAGCCATAAAAAAGATATGGGCCTGACACAAATAATAAAAAAAAATCTTCAAGTGGCCTTGAACTTCCCCAAATGTCCTTGCATCAAGGCCATGACACACTCTTAGGTCATGAGCAATCCTTGTGTGAAATAAGAACCTACCAAGTTCATCCATAAGAAGATATGGAGGGGATACGAATCATGAAATTTTTCTTCAGTGACCTTGAACTTCCCAAATGACCTTGGTTCAAGGTCATGACACTCCCGTAAGTCATGTGCAGTCTTTGTGTGAAATGAGAACATACCAAGTTTATCCATAAAAAAGATATGGACCGGACACGAATTATGAAATATGTCTTCCAGTAACCTTGAACTCCCCCAAATGTCCTTGTCCCAAGGTCATGACACACTCTTATTGCATGGGCAGTCTTTGTGTGAAATGAGAACCTACCAAGTTTATCCATAAGGAAGATATGGACTGGACACGAATTATGAAACTTTTTTTCAGTGACCTTGAACTTCCCTAAATGACCTTGGGTAAAGGTTATGACACAATCTTAGGTCATGAGAAATCTTTGTGTGAAATAAGAACATGCCAAGTTTATCCGTAAGAAAAATGTGGACCGGACACGAATTAATTTTTTTTTTCAGTGACCTTGAACTTCCCCAAATGACCAAGTGGTAGTGTTTGAAAGAAAACAAATGGTACTGAAAGAACTGAAAGAAGTTTGATCCCCCTCCCATGAAATAGGATTTCATGTTTGGACCCCCCTCTTCACTTTTAATTTGCTTGCAACACGAATTTTGTTATGACCCTAGAGTTTTATCTCCTTTTTAAAGACTTGATTTTCATGGCAATAAGCTGTCATACATTGGTATCAGTGTTTGAAAAAGATTCCTTGTTACGTTTTAAAATACTACTACTACTAAATATTAACTTGTCTTTATGAGAGGAAGGGGAGTATTTTTAGTTACAGAAATGGCTTTGCTATTAATAGGCGTTTAAACAAACTAATATTGGTCTGAAATATAAATTATTAGCTTAGTGAAAAATCGAACAGAGAGAAGGTATTATTCCTTCATTCAAGGATACTTTGTGGCAAGTTAAATTGAAATTAACCCAGTGCTTCTTGATAAGAAGATGAAAATATAAAAAGTTTACAATGAGAACGACAACGGCTGACAAGGCACAAATGATCATAAAAGTTCACTTGAGCTTTTATTTTAAAACATGTGTTACTATAAATAGAAATGGAAACCCACCTTAGTATGCATTTCGGTTACTGCTCTCTTGTACGTGTCGGTTACATTATGTCAGTTACAGCTAATGAAAGTTTGACTGCAATTTCCTATCCCTAATTTGAGAAAATAGATTGATTCTATATTTTCTGGATTAATTGCTGAATGTCTATTTATAACTATATGTTAGTATAGGTAGAAATGGAAAAATACCTTTACATTGTTCTTATATATTTTTGCTAAAGCTTTTTCATGCTCGTTAGTCACCTTCCGTCAATAACAAATATCAGCCGTTTTTCTGCACATTATCCATCCCGATCTTAAGAAAAGTGCAAAAGTCTATATTTTCTCAAGAATTTGCAGTATGTCTATTTTCAAACATGTGTAACTATAAATAGAAATGGAAACTTATGCTTCTCATTTGTATTTGATATAAGGCTTTCTTTTACTTGTTGGTCACCATATGCCAATAGCAGTTAAAACAGATAGTCAGCAATTATTTATCCAAAATGTAAGAAAAAAGTACAAAAAATTACATTTTTCCGATATTGACAGTAGTCTATTTTTAAACACATGTTACTATAAATAGAAATGGAAACCTCTGCTTCTCATTCTGTATTTGATATAAGGCTTTCTTTTACTTGTTGGTCACCATATTCCAATAGCAGTTAAAACAGATAGTCAGCAATTATTTATCCAAAATGTAAGAAAAAAGTTCAAAAATGACGTTTTCCCATTATTTTGCATCACGTCTATTTTCAAACATTTGTTACTATAAATAGAAATGGAAACCTCTGTTTCTCATTCTGTATTTCGTATATGCTTTCTTTTACTTGTTGGTCACCATATTCCAATAGCAGTTAAAAACAGATAGTCAGCAACTGTTCATCCAAAATTTTAGAAAAAAGTACAAAAAACGACATTTTCCTGATATTTTGCATTATGTCTATTTACAAACATGTGTTACTATAAATGGAAATGGAAACCTCTGCTTCTCATTTTGTATTTGATTTAAGGCTTTCTTTTACTTGTTGGTCACCATATGCCAATAGCAGTTAAATCAGATAGTCAGCAATTATTCATCCAAAATGTGAGAAAAAAGTACAAAAACGACATTTTCCCGATATTTTGCATTACGTCTATTTTTAAACATGTGTTACTATAAATAGAAATGGAAACCTCTGCTTAACATGCTGCTTTCCATTGAATGTTCTTTTGTTCTTGTCAGTCACATAATATCAGTTAAATTTAATGACAGTAAGTCGGTAAATTTCCCATCTCTAATTTGAGAATTGGTGGAAAATCAACATTAAACAGTTATTTTCACATGTGTCTATTTTTAGACCTTTGTACTATTTATAGAGATGAGAGCCTGTCCTCAATAATCTGTGAGATATTAAACTATTCCTTGTTCTTATTGATGAAATATTGGAGAAATCCATATTTTTATTATTCATGATTCAGTGGAGCTTCAAAATGATGGAAAATTGACATTTTTCATCATTTTATGAGACATGTCTATATTTAGGCATTTGAAAGCTATAAATAGAAAACGGAAATCCATGAAAATAATATGCATGGCAGTTATTGGTGTCCAGTCTCTGACATTAGCATATTGACTTTTACAGTATATTTCATAATTACCTAGCAATGGCATTTTAAACTCTGTCCAAATTTCATTTTTTGGATTTTTCTGAAATATGTCTATTTTTAGATTCATGTTACTAAAAATAGCATTGAGATCCCACTCCAATTTTTTCATGAGGGGACACTACTAATACTGACGTTTGACGACACGCATATGATTTGAAAAATTTCCGTAGACAATTTTTTTTATTTTACCTTAAAGTTCTCAAAAAATGCCAATTTTTCCATTTTTCACATTTTGAGAAACGATGCTATTTTGCAGAACCGTTTCCTAAGAGTGGGGTCAATTCTGGAATAACTGGTTATATGCCCTGTATTCTTTAACAGTTGATGTTTTCTTATGATACAAAGATTTATATTTGAGTGCACTACATAAAGATAAAAATGCATTCATATTTCCTCAATTTTCATGTTTTTGTTTGGTCAAAAATGGCCGAAAATGGCCAAATTCAATGGATCCGTCTCCATGGCAACCGGGTGCACGTGGGAAACTTCTAACACCATATTTGCTGGTTTTGTACCAAGGTGCACCTGTGGTGCAAATTTCATCAAAATCGGAGA
>PRKT01000026.1:2874496-2888881 GCA_003671525.1 Saccostrea glomerata
TATTCAAAATAGATTTATAAAAACCTTCATTATTGCACAAGATCCCTCAAAATGGTACATATAAATGTTTTTGTTGAGATTTTGTTCAGAAGGGGGATATCCCTTCCTATACCCTCTTTGCACTCACCTTTTCAGAGACCATAGGGCCTGTTTTACAAAAGTTATGACATGGACTGAAATTTTAATTTCTCTTTCAACTTTTTAATTTACATTGAATTGAAATGCAGGTTTAAATCTCTTTAAAGGGAACACTGAAATAAACATTAACTTAAGCAATTTTAAACATTTCAATAATTTTGCAAAAGTTTATTGTGAACTTAAGTTTTTATTTTGGTCCATCTACACTAGCCAAGAGTATCTGATACGCTACTCTCCTCATGAACCCTTGGCATACGGTGAAGTCAAAAGACGGGATTGTTTTTGTCACTTGATCTTGAATCTACTAGGTATGCACAGATTGCATCATCGACAGAAATGAAGACATGATTTATAAATAAAAATTAAATCAAAGTTTTCTTAAAGAATAATTAAGAAGCAAATATTGAGTTATGTTTATTTATTATTTATAGTACAAATCTGAAGCTCCAATATAGATTATTAATCACGTATTTAGAAGATATTGGATGACACCATAGCTATTCATAGAATTGCATGTTATCTTACAGATTGTTGTTTTCTTGCGTTTTTCATTCATGAGATTAAAGAGTAAAGATGTATCCCGAACGCAGATATTAACATTTACAAAAACAATTGCTGATTGGTTGACTGGGTGTACTGAATCCCAATCAAAACTCGAGGTAAAAAAACCCAACTTCTATTAACACCGTATGCCAAGGGATTATGAGTAGAGTAGTCTAGTATCAGAAACCCTTGGCAAGTGAAGATGATTTGGTCGTAAGTTAATTATTTTGTAAAACAGCTAAGGCTGCCTGAGTTACTGTAAACCAACTTTTATTCGCGAGCGAGAAATTTTCGCGTATTACGCGAGAGCACCGTCATCGCGAATATTTCTCGCCGCGAACTGGTCCTTAAAATGTATGTGTCCATTAACAACAGCTCTATAAAGGCTTTATCGCGAAAATTAATCGTCGCGAACAAGCTTATCCCTGGTAAATCGCGAAATAAAGTCGTCGTGAATAAAAGTTGGTTTACAGTAGCTGGCATTGGCTCGGGTTAGTTCGACTTCTTTCATTAAGGCAAAGACATTTTTACAGAATTTCTAATGGTTTGAATTAATGGACAGTTGAGCAGATAATTTTTCAAATTAATATAAATTTAACATATATTAAAAAATTATTTGCAAAGTTATCAACTCTTAGCATAGGTTTCAATGACAGAGGTAAAAACAAAACAAGTCATATTCATGCATGAGAAGATGTAAGAATTGATCCAACACAGAAACCTGGAGACCCTACTTTTTTGAAATGTTAGCTATGAAAAAATGCCAATTTGGTATTGAACTGACTGTTCCTTCCAGTCTATTCTAATTCTTTTGCACCCTGTTGCTCTGCATGAAACTGGATATCTGATGAGAAATAAGCATACATAAATTATTCTGAATTTTCTGCTAATTAAGAATTATGCACATCCTAATTCAATTCCTGCAAAAATATCTAAAAAATCATGTACTGAAACATCCTCTATTTTTTTTCTGTGAACATGGTGATTGGTGAATGGGTTCAAATTTTTCAAATTAATTGTCCCTTCAATTCACTAAATGTCCATTGATGTCTGTGTCATACAGGTAACATTAATTCAATTAATGTTGTATGTTTAATATTTGCACAATTTCTCTTTAACTAGATCCAATATGCTATGGAAATTTTTATGGAACGTAAGTATAATTTATGCATGAATAATCCTATGCATTTAATGTGGGCTTTAATTTTCAAAGAAGCAAAGATTTACCCTTTCAAAAAATTATGGGATATGTGTTTAATTTACTGGAAATAACGTGTTTTAATCAAGCTTGATGTTTTATTTTAATTATTAAAACTAAAAGATCGTGTATTTTAATCGTAGCTTGTAAATGATGTTTCCATACATTATATAGATCTCCAGCCCCTCCCACCACTATCACTACCACAGTCCAGACAACTGCTCCTCCTGTGTCAGGGTAGGTATCAGTATCATTAATTACAATACACGTGAACCAGAGTCATCTTGATTTTTAATCAATATTGATAAAATGCTTGTATTATTCAAGTGTTTATCAGAGCTTAAATATATCCCTGTTGCTTGGTGTGACATTTTCTTCCCCATCAACCATATATTAAACATGACAAAAAGTTTTATAGAAATTTTAACATTTTGTAATAAAGGTAAACTTCTAATTATTCAGATTTCTACATTTAAAAGTAGGGAAGTTTAAGATTTAAAAAAAAAAGTCCAAAATATATATCACAAAATTAAGAAGTCACAATGATTTGGCACATTGAGTGATTTTTAAATTTTTCAAAGTGGATGCCGTTTCTTTGACAAAGCTATCAAGCAGATTGACAATATCTGTAAAAACTAGATGATTTTGCAGCTCGATCTACTCAAATTTTAGAAAAATTTCTGAACATTAGACAGAGTCCATAGATGGCAAAGATGTTGTTTCTTTGAGTGTTATATACATAAGTTTAATAATAATAATATAAATGACATTTTTTTTTAATTTTCATTACTAGTGTGTTTGAGTGCACCTCAAATCTTTGGGATTTTTTAAATATCTTGAGCTGTTTAATAGTTTTGGTGATGTTGTGAACTTGTGATGCATGTTGGAAGTGAATTTCTAAGACTATAATGATCACTTTTTTTTTTTACTAAACATGCAACAGTTTAAAGATTTGCAATATTTTAATCATGTTAATTAGGTGAGAATTGCATTCTAGTCACTTTTAATTTGTTTGTAAGATTGTTTTATCAAAATAACTGATTTTTGAATGTCAATCTCTAATATTTCACACTACTAAACAGTTAATGAGTAGTCACTGAGAGTAACTGAGAAATCATTATTTTTTGTGGGGGTTATTTATTTATTTTTTTTTATGGAATGAAATTACCCAAAATTCATATTTTCCAGGAAATGCAAAGACAGTACATTGCTGTATGATTTCTGATTTTAACCACAAAATCAAATCCCCCTTACCAGTAATACTAGTAATTTTCCTCATACCAGAAAAAAATTGACCCCATGAAATTAAGTGATATAACAGTATCATGTTATGAAGCATGGGATTAATAAATATTGATGTATTGTAATCATTTGTAGAAATAAAACAGAAAATAAGAGGTAATATTTTGCATTTGTTAACTCATTCTTTGATGTTAACCATATAATAGAGCCTGCCTTTATATTTACTCACAATCTGTTTTCTGTATACAGCTGTAATTGATTGATGTGATGTTGTCCATAATTTTGCTAATTCTATATATGAGAAAAGATGATTGGTATTTGAGAAAGGAATCTTAAAGGCTTCTCAAAAAAATTCTCATTGATTTGCAATTTCATTAAAATCAGGTGTTCTGATATATGCTACCATGTTCAGAAGTGGTAGCATATCAGAACACCTGATTTTAGTCAGATTGATTGATTTTATTTATACATGAAGTATTTCATAAGCATTTATAATTTACTTCAAAAGAAAAAAAAAGGTTATAAGTAGGAAATATAATGGTTCTATCACATAATCAGCAGATTATGTCAGCAGAATTATTGGCAGTGTCACATTAAATGACTTGATAAAACCCTCAATATGGGTATACATGTATTGCTTTTAATGCTAGTTTTCTTTCTTGTTTCTTTTGAAATACAACCTAGGTCAATTAAGAGTATAATTCTCCATTGCACAGTAGAAAAAAAATGTGTCCATTGCACAGTAGAAAAAAAATGTGTTATATTGTCTGTTTTTCGCTGTGTTAAAGAAGTATGTAACATGGGGAGCATAAATTAGAAATACAGTGTACTTGAGGAGCACATTGTGTTGCACCATGTTCAGAAAAATATGATGCACTGTGTCCATGGTTTATAGAGGGAAAAGATTTGATTTTAGAGTTGAAAAAAGAAGTGATTAAAAAAAATTGAATTAAAATGTGTATGTGTATTTAACATGTTTAGAGGTAAATTCTTTTTAAATTATGCACTCAATTACAAGCTGCAAATATTAAAATAATTTGTTATATAACTAATAATAAGTCTCTTATAAATAAAAAGAAATACTAAAAGTCTAGAGTATTTTTTTGTTCAATATCTTGGCGTTTTATTGAACGCTGAGTTTATGTTATGTATATATATTTCCATTTCTAATTTGTTTCTCTGTGATAACTCTTTGAAAGTTTTGGGAGTTTATTCTTGATAATTCTGCCGGCATGTAAATTAGGCAGGACGATAGGTCAGCAGCTAAGGAGGCTTAATACGCCTGAAAATCTCGTGCGCATCTGTCTCTGTGTCTGACGCTAAGGAGGCCAAATATGCATGTAAATCTCGTGTGGTTGCCTTTGTGTTTGGCGTCAGTGTGCGAGGACTATTGAAATTGGCATTGAGGTCCTCGTGTAATTTAAATCTATTGGTCTACATTTTTTAAGTCTTAATCTACAATTTTATTTAACAATGAAAAGGAAATATAAGGAATCACTGTCTAGTTAGGAGAGTATGCCAGGGACATCAACAATAGTGGGAAACATGGGATAATTTATGCATAACGGGCTTCGCCCGTTATGCAAATTATCCCATGTTTCCCACTATTGTTGATGCCCTGGCATACTCTCCTAACTAGACAGTGATTCCTTAAAAGTATGCCCGCATATGAGGGTTCCATATCAAATGCCCCATTGCAAAAAAAAACTTGTCGTTTGGTCAATCCCTCAAAGGCAAATTAAAGAAAGTGGCAACTAGGTACAGTGTAAGATGTGTTTTTGCGCACAAAAATGAAACTATTTATTCAAAATGTAGAATCTATTAGTCCCTATAAAACCTAAATAAGCAAATCATAATGCTCGGTAGGGTAATTGAAATGATGCGAAATTGAACACTTACAGGCTTTTAATTTGAATCCCGATACTAAAAAATAATTAATTTGAGTTAATTTGAGTTTTTAGTTGGAATAATTATTATAAATTTATATGCAATGTAATAAAGGAGTTGTTGAACTTATATTGGTCAATATTGGCACTCGTTAGCTGTAGAAATGCACTCGCAAACTTGTACATTAATTTGTACAGCCAACTTGTGCCAATTTTCACCAAAATACAAGTTCAATAACCGTGTAATATTGGAACAGATACACTGTAGAATATATTTAATTAATTTTAATATTTAAAATGAAGTTCACTGCACTAGTTCATGCAGAAAATTATTAAAATATATATTTAGTTATTAAATAGTAAGTAAAATACATGTATTTATTTTTAGCTCACCTCAGCTGAAGGCTCAAGTGAGCTTTTCTGATCACATTTTGTCCGTCGTCTGTCAGTCTGTTTGTCTTAAGCTGTCCGTCTGTAAACTTTTCACATTTTCGACTTCTTCTCAAGAACCACTGGACCAATTTGACCAAACTTGGTACGAAGCATCCTTAAGTGAAGGGGAATTTAAATTTTTAAAATGAAGGGCCAAGTCCCCTCACAAGGGGAGATAATCAAGAAAAGACAAAAAAAGGGAGGGTCATTAAATAATCTTCTTCTCAAGAACACTGGGCTAGAAAAGCTGAAACTTATGTTGAAGCATCCTGGGTCAGTGTAGATTCTAAATTGTTCAAATCATGACCCCCGGAGGTAGGGCGGGACAAAATAGGGAATCAAAGTTTTGCATAGAAATATATAGGAAAAATCTTTGAAAATCTTCTTCTCAAGAACAATTGGGCCAGAAAAGCTGAAACTTATGTGGAAGCATCCTGGGGTAGTGTAGATTCTAAATTGTTCAAATCTTGACCCCCAGGGGTCGGGCGGGGCCACAAAGGGAAATCAAAGTTTAACATAAAAATATATAGGAAAAACCTTAAAAAATCTTCTTCTCAAGAATCACTTGGCCAGAAAAGCTGAAACTTATGTGGAAGCATCCTTGGGGTAGTGTAGATTCAAAATTGATCAAATCATGACACCCGGAGGTAGGGCGGGGCCATAATGGGGAATCAAAGTTTTACATAAAACTATATAGGAAAATCTTTGAAAATCTTCTTCTCAAGAACCACTGGGCAGAAAAGCTGAAACTTATGTGCACATGGAAGCATCCTTGGGTAGTGTAGATTTCAAAATGTCTAAATTATGATCAGTAGGATAGGGTGAGGTCGCAGTATGTATTACTCGGGGAAATCTGGTAAAGAACAGAATGGTCAAAGCTTCTCAGGTGAGCGATGCAGTCCATGGGCCTCTTGTTTAAGTCACCACATAAGTCTCATAAGTCTCATGAACTGCAAACTTATTACTTGTAGTCTTAAAAACCCATAAATGAAGTTTTCTACTTGGATTTATATTATATTCTACTTGTATTTTACATATCCTTCCTAATTTAAATCCCACCTTTTCACAAACTTCCTGTTGATAGTTTTGAGAGATAATTTTATTTACAAAGAAACAGACAAATTAAGACATTCACATAAACTAGCACAATCTTATTATTTCATTGACATTTGCTTTAAATCTATTTTAGTGGTATTCCATCACAAACGAGCCTCACAAAGATTTACATAAGACATGTGAATCAACTTGATAATGAAACAATAAAAAGTTCACTTCAGCATTCTATAGTTTTTGCTTTGAGTTATAAGATGTACACTTAATCAATTAACAGAGAATGACTTTCTTTGCTAAGATTGACATTCATTTAAACAGACCAAAAGACGAAGATGGTGGCTCAGGATCAGCAATAGGAATTGTGATGGCGCTCCTGATCCTTGTGGCTGTTGTGGTGGTGTTACTAGTGGTGTTCTACAAGAGAAACATGTTTGGTTTCAAGGATAAAATGGAGCCATTGGTTGATAGTATGTACATGTATTCAAAGTGTTTCAAAAACATATAGAAAATAGAGTAAACATCATTAATGGGATTTTGCTGCATTGCTAAGAATTTTTGAAATTGGAATTTAAAAAATGAGAAATTATGATAAACGTTAAGTGCCTGTTTTCACACTTTATAGACTTCAGAAATCACCTTCCAGGGAACAGAGAGGATGATACAAGACCCTCTGGTAGAACTGGTAGGTTTGGACATCGAGTTTCAAAACTGGAACAAGGGGAATTGAAAAATTGTTTTCTTATAAAATTGAAAAGTATAATTATAAATGAAAACGAATATGTTATGATGATATGTAAAATTCATACATTTAAATGATGCTTGCAAACAATAGTTAGGCCTAATTATTTTAAATTGGTTTTGACCAAATAAAATGATCAATAGTGAACTCTTCTTTCATAGAATTTAAAGTAGCTTTAAAAGTAAAGCTTGCATAAACCTTTAGACCAAATATTACACACTTAATTTATCAATATACATAATATATGAGGGTTGATCCAAAAGTTCGTAGAATTTCTTTCTAAAATTTTATTGAGATTAGATGAAAGCAAACAACATGAATATTTATAATATAGAGTCATAATGCAACAATATTGGAAATTTTCACCGCATTCCAATTACCAATGAGGTCACAGGAGCCTTCTGAAAATGGATAGTTGTGAAACCCGGGGGAGACTTCGTCGTAACGTCGTTAGATATTTCACGTCACGTTATAGAAGCATCTCACCCTAATGCCAGATACGAATATGTAATTCTACAAAATGCTGCCCTCCTCACCATATTTTTTTTCTCAAGAAAAGCCTGGGTATCTTCTCGCATCAAATTTTCTTCTTTTTATTAGCTCACCTGAGCTGAAGGTTCAAGTGAGCTTTTCTGATCAAAATTTGTCCATTGTCTGTCGTTGTCATTGTCGTTGTTGTCATTGTTGTCGTAAACTTTTCACAATTTCATCTTCTTCTCAAGAACCACTGGGCCAATTTCAACCAAACTTGGCACAAAGTATCCTTCGGTGAAGGGGATTCAAGTTTGTTCAAATGAAGGGCCACGCCCTCTTCCAAGGGGAGATAATTATGAATTAGAGAAAAATTAATAGCATTTTAAAAAAATCTTCTCAAGAACCACTGGGTCAAAATAGATGAAACTCATATGGAATCATCCTCAGGTAGTGTAGATTCAAGTTTGTTCAAATCATGACCCCCGGGGGTAGGGTGGGGCCAAAATGGCCGATCAAAGTTTTACATAGGAATATATAGGAAAAATCTTTAAAAATCTTCTTCTCAAGAACCACTGGGCCAGGAAAGATAAAACTCATGTGGAATCATCCTCAGGTAGTGTAGATTTAAATTAGTTCAAATCATGACCCCCGGGGGTAGGTGGGGCAAAAATGGCCGATCAAAATTTTACATAGGAATATATAGCAAAAATCTTTAAAGCCGCTTGGTCCGATTCTAATCTCTAAAACATATATTTGTTTTTCTTCTTGAAAAATAATCGCTTACATGTATATCTCATGAAGAACAAACCCGAGCCTTTTTTCACAACAAAGTACTTATACCTGTACACGGACAATATTTTAGCCTTCGTTACTAAATTTCCTTTAAAATAAATATCTGATTTTCCTTTATTCTTTGAATAAGTATATTAATTTAAAAATTACTATGGATTATATTCAATGACTTAGGCTTCTACTAATGGAAAAAAATAATCGTGTTTGAATTATCTTCAGAATTATCAAAAACCGATAAATTTATTTTTTTCAAAGCTGACTTCACAACAGATCTTAACTTCCTGTCAGGAACTTTTGTTTGTCAATAAGGATTTTGATCTATGTTTTACACGTAAGGATTGTTGTAATAAACTATTAAATCAATCTTATAATTTATTTTTATATATTATCTATGTAATGACGTACTTTTATTGTGTAAGATAATATGTGCCTGTTTTGGATTAAGCGGCTTTAAAAATCTTCTTCTCAAGAACCAGTGGGCCAGGAAAGATAAAACTCATGTGAAATCATCCTCAGGTAGTGTAGATTCAAGTTTGTTCAAATCATGATCCCCAGGGGTAGGGTGGGGCCAAAATGGTCGATCAAAGTTTAACATAGGAATATATAGGAAAAATCTTTTAAAATCTTCTTCTCAAGAACCATTGGGCCAGGAAAGATGAGACTCATGTGGAATTAACCTCAGGTAGTGTAGATTTAAGTTTATTCAAATCATGACCCCCACGGGAAGGGCGGGGCCAAAATGGCCGACCAAAGTTTTACATAGAAATGTATAGTAAAATTCTTTAAAAATCTTCTCAAGAATAACAAAGCCTTATTGATCATATATATATGGAAGCATCCTCAGGTAGTGTAGATTCAAATTTGTTCAAATCATGACCCCCAGGGGTAGGGCAGGGCCAAAAAAGCCGACCAAAGTTTTACATAGAAATGTATAGGAAAATTCTTTAAAAACTTCTTCTCAAGAATAGCAAAGCCATAATTGATCATATTTATATGGAAGCATCCTCAAGAAGTGAAGATTCAAGTTTGTTCAAATCATGACCCCCAGGGGTAGGGCGGGTTCAAAATGGCCAACCAAAGTTTTACATAGAAATATATAGGAAACTTCTTTAAACATCTTCTTCTCAAGAATAGCAAAGCCATAATTGATCATATTTATATGGAAGCATCCTCAGGTAGTGAAGATTCAAATTTGTTCAAATCATGGCCCCCGGGGGTAGGGCGGGGCCAAAATGGCCGACCAAAGTTTTACATAGAAATGTATAGGAAAATTCTTTAAAAATCTTCTTCTCAAGAATAGCAAAGCCATGATTGGTCTTGGGACTACTTTTGGATTTAAGCTTTTCAAGTTTAAACCAATTCTCCTTTTTCCTAGCTACAGTGCTCAGGTGAGCGATGTGGCCCATGGGCCTCTTGTTTTCTAATAACTTTTTTATGGGTGCCCAATCAAGTTCAAATTTGATATGGTAGTTCAGTATGCAGAAATACATATTTTGATGCTAAGTTTGATTCTCTATGTCTTCTGGTTTGGAGCTGGGGTGGTGGGGTAGATTCCTTACCTATGCATAAGAATAAATGGGCAAAAAGAGATAACTGCTAAGAATGTTACCATTGCAAACTGGGAAGGCTGTGCAATTTGTCCTTTGAGATTAATTAATCTTCCAAGTGAAGAAAATCCTAAGCATTATCTTTATCTGTCACATTGAGATTAATAACTGTACCGCCTCTGTCTGCAAATGAACTTTGTTTTGAAGTTAAGGTCAATTTTGAATGATGTGTACATTCTCTGAAATATGGATTTAAGGGACTCCGACACTCAGCCAGGAAGGACAACTCTTTAATTTATAATTTAATTCAAAAAGTCTTTAAATGAAGCTTGAAAATTAAATCTTTTCATGCCTCTCAATGTGCTTCAAGGTTCTTTGCAAAGCTCCATAAATTACTTTTAATTTCATATCATTTTAATAAACAGTGGTATCTAAAAATGCTTTTCAGGATAAAAATTTCTACTTTTAATTAGACTTTTCTGAGAAGTTCAAAGAACCTTCAAGCACATTGAGAGGCATATAATGAAAATTGTTGCATGAGAAGATTTAATTTTCAAGCTTCATTTAAAGACTTTTTGAATTAAATTATAAATTAAAGAGTTGTCCTTCCTGGCTGAGGGTCGGAGTCCCTTAAAATAATGTTCATACTTTATTTTGGTTAAAATACTGTACACAATGATTTATGATAATTTTATTGAATTTTAAAATCAAGATATATATTAAGATATCATTTTACGCTCACCTGAGCCGAAGGCTCTTTAAAAATCTTCTACTCAAGAACCACTGGGCCAGGAAAGCTAAAACTTATGTGGAAGCATCTTTGGGTAGTGTAGATATTAAATTGTTAAAATCATGATCCCCGGTGGTAGAGTTGCGGCCACAGTAGGGAATCCAAGTTTTACATAAAAATATATAGAACAAATCTTTAAAAATCTTCTTCTCAAGAACCACTGGGCCAGGAAAGCTGAAACTTATGTGGGAGCATCATTGGGTAGTGTAGATAATAAATTGCTAAAATCATGACCCCTGGGGATGGGGGGGGGCACAATAGGGAATCCAAGTTTTACATAGAAAAATATAAAACAAATCTTTAAAAATCTTCTTCTCAAGAACCACTGGGCCAGGAAAGCTGAAACTTATGTGGAATCATCCTTGGGTAGTGTAGATATTAAATTATTAAAATCATGACCCCCGGGGGTAGGGCGGGGCCACAATAGGGAATCCAAGTCTTACATAGAAATATATAGAACAAATCTTTAAAAATCTTCTTCTCAAGAAGCACTGGGCCAGGAAAGCTGAAACTTATATGGAAGCATCCTTGGGTAGTGTAGATATTAAATTGTAAAAATCATGACCCCTGGGGGTAGGGTTGTGCCACAATAGGGAATTCCAAATTTTACATAGAAAAAAATATAGTACAGATCTTTAAAAATCTTCTTTTCAAGAACCAACGGGCCAGGAAAGCTGAAACTTATGTAGAAGCATCCTGGGGTAGTGTAGATTCTAAAGTTTTAAAATCATACAAGGGAAGGGGGTACTGGGGCATGATAGGTATAGCAAGAGGGGGAATCTGGTAAAGAACTGCATCACCCAAGTTACTCAGGTGAGCGATGTGGCCCATGGGCCTCTTGTTTATTACTACTATTTTATTTTTTTAATTATTTATTGATTGATTTATTTATTTTGCTGCCTTAATGCTGTTAATTTTAACAGGTAATCAGATAATAACCCCATTCTGTCAGTGCTAAAAAAAGTTCTTTGTGTAAATTTAGAAGAAAAGGATGAGAGAGCAGTACAATTAATCCCTTGGGATTAATTATCTAGCCTGCTGCAGAAAATTTAGAGGCTTATCTTTATCTGTCACATGAAGATTAATGAACATCTTTGTCTGCAACTGATGTTTGTTTTGAAGCTGAGGTCAACCCTAGGTGATATTTGCATTCACTGAAGGCTTGCATTTTATAAAACACCTGCTTAAATCTGTTTTAAGTACACATTGAATTTAGTTTTTTTATAAGACATGAGGTTTTCCCTGTTTTATGTAAGTACAAGGTTACTATTTACAGGTTTTTTTGACATTCAGGAATTATTTTGAAAATTTAAAAATACAGTTGTTACTTATAATCTTCATATATATATATATATATATTTTTAAAAATGTAATCAAGTAAAACTCTCATTCAGTGAGATGCATCCTTATATTTCTACCCCTCAGCAGGGCCCTTGCTGACTGGTCATTTCTAGTTCTTTTACTTATAAGTTGTTTATTCTGGACGTACACTTCACTGATACATTTAACTTATAAGTGACTAATAAGTCACTCATTAGGATTTTATATGCAAATGAGCTGCTTGACCTATAAGTGACTTATAAGCCAGTATTAGCCACTTAGGCTTCATGCAAGTAGAGTCAATTATAAGTGACTATAAGTGACTTATAAGTCAAGCATTAACCCTTTATACTTTATCAAGTATGAGTCATCTATAAGTCACTTATAAGTGAAGTACAGCACTACCTGTAAGATTTTGATTTAGAACAGAACTTCCAATCAAGCTTTTTTACATATACATAATTATGTATCTGCACTTTAGATGAAATAATCAAGTTAAAATTTTATGAAAAAAGATCCCTTTTATATGACATTTCTTTGATGATGAAAAGTTTACATATTAATTCAGTTTACAAACAAGAAAGTTAAACAAAAAGGTAACAAGATTTAATGACTTTGAGGCATCTTCAAATTTATGAAATCTGAATGCAACTGAGTCAATTGATTCAAAATAGGGTACCCATCTCTTATCCGCAACTCCTCTTATACCACTGAGTGAAATTAAATGAAACTTTCACAGAATCTTTATTACATATTGCCATTGTGCACCTCTTATTTTACTTTTTGATCCGACACATATTTTGGGTTTCCTGGCCACTGCAAAACATGGACTTTGTCACCAGTTATAACCATATGGGAGGCGGGGGTATCATTAGTGAGCTCTAGTTTCTAAAATGAATTGAGACACAAATAGGATGTTTGTCTTCAAAGAATTTCTATTAAATTGCATTTTGTTCATTAAATATACGGAGTAAGGACTGCTTTTTTTCTTTTTTACATAGATGAGGAGACTGGAGTAGCAGATGAGACTGTAAAGCCTTTACTTCAAGGTAAATATCTATCCTAAAGAGTAAAAGTGAAGACTTTAACAATGATTTTTACGATTAAAAAGAATTTAAATATGCAAAGATGACATTCAGAGCCATGGGAGTTTTTTTATGCTCATCAAAGTTTATTAGTGTTTATGTGTCAACTGTAATTTTTTAAAACCATTTTATCATCTAATGCTCCAGAACTACATGGTCAATCTTAGTAAAACTCAGTTTTTGTATGTGTTGTGGATTTTTTCAAATGCTAGCTAGCCTACAGAAAAAGAAAGAATTTTGTGTAAATCTTGATGTACCAGTTGGATTCATATTTGTTCTAATTTACATGAACAGCAGGTTGCAGTTTGTCAAGTTAAATAAAGTTTACATGCATTAAAATACTTCTATGGCACTTTGGACTCCAGAGTGTGATGGGTCTCCAATGTGTGATGGTCATGTCAAAGTCCTATGGTCTGCGCCAAACCCTGATTTTTTGACATGCCAAAATCTGATGATGTGAAAACAACACTTAAAACATCATAGTACTACTATGTAAAACGCCATGCCAAGGCTTTAAATAAATACAAATAGATATTAAATTCAAAGATTAATTTTTTGGATAAGTGCGAGGCTAACTTTTTTCATTTCGAAAACCATTGAAATACTGTAAAACATTTTTTATTCATGTGCAAGAAAGTTTGCTAGAGCTTAATGTCATCGTGAATATTTCTTGCCACTAACTGGTCCTTAAGTATATGTGTCTATTATTAACAAATCCAAAAAGGCTTGATCGTGAAAATTAATCCTTGAGCACAAATTTATCCCTGGTAAATCATGAAATAAATCGTGAATAAATGTTTGTTTACAGTATCTTGGGTGAGTGCTGGACTAAACCCAGATCAGCTAAATAGTGTGCTATGACAAACCCTATGTCTTTTAGGTGGGTTTAAAGTACCACATTATCTGTCCAATAGTGTTCAAAGACTAGCCTTTATCAGTTGAGTGGTGTGCGATGACTAATTAAAATATCTATGGTAGGTACAAGCAGTAAGCAAAATTGGAAAAATTGTATGTGAGACCAAATTTTGAATTGATGGCTTCTAAATGTAGGACAATGGCATCAGCAAGAGGCCCAGGGACCACAGCACTCACCTGAGCACATCAGCTCGGAAAAAACATATCAGATCAGAACTGAAAGTTTACTGA